>MDKI01190141.1:0-20263 GCA_005239505.1 Nicotiana paniculata | reverse complement strand
GGAAAATAAGTTCTTTTGGACAGATTTTTGGTTCACCAAAAATCTGTCCAAAAGGACTAACTTTGTGTGCCAAAACAGTCCATTTTTCACCAAATACTGACACAAAGCAGAGTAGTTGTGTTTCCAGCATGCTTAAACAGTAAAATATCCTACAACCATGTACTTTTAAACTCAACTATTCAACTTTTATCTATACATGACTGAAATTCAAATTTCTACACTCAAACTCCAACCAAATATGAACTAGCATAGTAGAAACAAGACTCAAAATGTAATCGAACTAAGTATTTCAGACTAACTAGATTAAAATGAGTTCGGCTTGTGCAAACTAAACATGGAACATCGTTAAACTATCACGATTAATAACAACTATGTAAACAATTCAATTAATCTTTTTAGTTTTTCATGAAATCAACATAAAAACCAGAACTTAATAGACAACAAAAAACCACTCGACCGTCTAGGTCGAAGAACTGAAATTCACTCTTTAACAAATTCATACAAAATAGTCGACCGGCTAGGTCGAAGAACCAAAAATAATTAAGGACTAATACTCAATTGCACATACATAACAACAACATTAATAAAAATTAAACCCTTAAAACTAACACTAATCGCAAAAGCGAAAAATCAGACAAATAATTAAATTAAAAAAAAAAAAAAGGTTTATACCAATCGAGGAGATTCGACGACGAATCAAGCGACAAGGAGATGTCGTGGACAACGAGTCGTGACTGTCCGACATTGAAGCGCACGTTTCCTTTTAGCAGGTTCCAAAACAAACAAGTTTTGGCGTCATGCTAGAAGGAAACGAGTGCTTTTAAGTCGAGATGAAACTAGAGTGGAGAAGCATTGGTGGTCTTGGGTGGTCGCGGCAGAGGGGGAGGCAGCGGGTGGCGGCGGCGTGGTCGCCGGAATTCCATCGCCGGATTTTCGGGGTGAAATTGACATCAATAGGTAGGTCTTGAAGAGCCCTACCCATTGATGTAAGTATTGTGGGGTGGTGGTAGCCGGAACTTCACGAATTTGAGGAAAATAGTGGCGGCTAAGGTTTCTTAGATCTAAAATTCGTGGAGTTTGAGCGGGGTTTGAAGGATTTGGTTTGGAGATATGGAGAGAGGAGAGGGAGATGATGGAATGGTGAAATTGTGAGGGTGTTTGGAAGGCGGCAGGCGGTGGTGCCGCCATGGAGAGAGGCGGCGGCGGCTAGGTCTTGAGGAAGGAAGGAGAGAGTTAGAAGAGAGAAGAAGAAGAGTGGGATAAGGGAAATAGGGCAAAAATTTGGGGGATTTAGGGTTTTAAATATCTAGGTGGGAGATTGATCTTGAGCCATTGGATCCAGTGGGAATGGACGGGTAGGATGGAGTCTTGGTTTTAATTGATGAAACGACGTACTTTAATCATGAAACTACGTTGTTTTGGACCAGGTCTTGGCAGGCCATTTATTGGACCAGGCTGGCTGAATTGGGCTCAAGTTTTGGGCCAATCTGGCTCAATTTTAATTAAAAATACAATAGCCCAAACTCTTAACCCCCTAATTATTTTATTTAGTCCTAAAGAAAAGCATACAAGTTAAAGCAAAAATCTTTTTGGTTTATATAATTTAAAGATACAAAACTAAAATATACAAATAAAAGGTAAAAAATATTTTTGGTATTTTTAATGAAGGAATGCAAATAAAAATGGACAAACAATAAAATCATCCAAATACTAGTATTAAAAGCATGCAAAAATTAGGTATTCACACAAAAGAGCTGAACCAAACAAGAATGAAGCAGAAAGGGGAAAAACAGGGCTAAACCCTCGGAACGACCGGTCGGGTTGTTACATTCTCCCCCTCTTAAACAAATGTTTGTCCTCGAACGGGTCTAGAGACATACATGGAGTCTCAAATAGGTGGGGGTATTTGCTCCGCATCTTCCGCTCAGTCTCCCAGGTGGCCTCCTCTACCGGGTGCCCTCTCCACTGCACCTTTACTGAAGCTATATCCTTAGACCTCAACCTTCTGACCTGATGACCCAAAATAGCTACTGGCTCTACCTCGTACGACATATCACCCTCAAGCTTAATCGAACTGAAGTCCAAAACATGAGATGGGTCACCAATACACTTCCGAAGCATGGAAACATGAAACACTGGATGCACGCTCGACAACCTAGGTGGAAAGGCAAGTCTATAAGCCACCTCTCCAAGCCTCTGAAGCACCTCAAACGGCCCAATGAATCGGGGACTCAACTTTCCCCTCTTTCCAAACCTCATAACACCCTTCATGGGTGACACCTTCAGCAGGACCTTCTCCCTATCCATGAAAGATACTTCCTGGACCTTCCGGTCCGCATAACTCTTCTGGCTCGATTGCGCCATGTGAAGCCGCTCCTGAATCAACTTCATCTTATCCAGAGCATCCTGTATCAAATCCGTACCTAAGAGTCTGGCTTCGCCCGGCTCAAACCAACCAACCGGAGATCTACACCTCCTCCCATACAAAGCCTCATATGGAGCCATCTGAATGCTCGACTGATAACTATTATTATATGAAAACTCCACGAGTGGCAGAAACTAGTCCCATGAACCCCCAAAGTCAACAACACAAGCGCAACATGTCCTCCAGAATCTGAATAGTGCGCTCGGACTGCCCGTTCGTCTGAGAGTGAAAAGTTGTGCTCAACTCAACCTGAGTACCCAACTCTCCCTACACGTACCTCCAGAACTGCGATGTGAACTGAGTACCTCTGTCGGAGATGATGAAAATCAGAACACCATGCAGTCGAACAATCTCCCTGATATAAAACTCAGCTAGTCGCTCCGAAGAATAAGTAGTACCAACAGGAATGAAGTGAGCGGACTTAGTCAGTCGATCTACAATAACCCATATAGCATCAAACCTCCTCGAAGTCCGTGGGAGTCTAACTACAAAGTCCATGGTGATCCGCTCCCACTTCCACTCAGGAATAACCAAATTCTGATTCAATCCACCTGGTCTCTGGTGCTCGTACTTGAACTGCTGGAAGTTGAGACACCGAGCTAGCAATCCAACAATATCCTTTTTCATCCGCCTCCACTAATACTGCCTCAGATCCTGATGCATCTTCGCGGCACCTGGATGGATGGAATACCGCGAGCTGTGGGCCTCCTCAAGAATCAACTACCGAAGCCCATCTACATTAGGCACACATATCAAACCCTGTATCCTCATAACACCATCATCGCCAATAACCACATCCCTGGCATCACCTCGCTGGACCCTATTCTGAAGAACAAGCAAGTGCGGGTCATCATACTAGTGCTCTTTGATACGGTCATAAAGAGAAGACCTGGAGGCTACACAAGCCAATACCTGACGGGACTCCGATAGGTCCAACCTCACCAACTGGCTCGCTAAGGCCTGAACATCAAGTGCTAATGGTCTCTCAGCTGTTGGAAGATATGCTAGACTCCCCAAAATCTCTGCTCTACGACTCAAGGCATCAGCCACTACATTGGCCTTCCCCGGATGGTATAGAATAGTGATATCATAGTCCTTGAGAAGTTCCAACCATCTACTCTGACGCACATTTAGATCCTTCTGCTTAAACAAGTGTTGCAGGCTACGGTGGTCAGTAAAAACCTCACAATGAACCCCATATAAATAATGATGTCAAATCTTCAAGGCGTGAACAATGGCTTCTAGCTCGAGATCATGCACCAGATAATTCTTCTCATGATTCTTCAACTGGCGTGAGGCGTAGGCAATCACCCTACCCTCCTGCATCAGAACATAACCAATTCCTATCCTCGAGGCATCACAATACACGATATAAGAACCTGAAGCTGATGGCAATACTAACACTGGAGCTGGGGTCAAAGACGTCTTGAGCTTCTGGAAGCTCTCCTCGCACTCGTATGACCACCTGAACAAAGCAGCCTTCTGAGTCAATTTGGTCAAGGGTGAAGCAATAGAAGAAAACTCCTCCACAAAGCAACGGTAATACCCCGCCAAACCAAGAAAGCTCCTAATCTTTGTAGCTGGAAGGGTCTGGGCCAACTCTGCACCGGCTATATCTTCGATCAACCTGAATACCTCGTTGGACACCACGTGCCCCTAGAAAGCTACTGAACCAAGCCAAAACTCACACTTGGAGAACTTTGCATAAAGCTTCTCCTCCCTCAATCTCTGCAATACAACCCTTAAATTCTAGGCATGCTCCTCCTGGCTACGAGAATACACTAGGATGTCATCAATGAACACAATAACAAAGGAATCCAAATAGGGATGGAATACGTTGTTCATCAGATGCATAAACTCTGCTGGGGCATTGGTCATCCCAAAAGACATCACCAAAAACTCATTGTGGCCATAACGGGTCCTAAAAGTCGTCTTGGAAATATCTGAATCTCGAATCTTTAGCTAATGGTACCCGGATCTCAGGTCAATCTTAGAGAACACCCTAGCTCCCTGAAGCTAATCAAACAAATCATCAATGCGAGGCAAAGGATACTTATTCTTGACTGTAACCTTGTTCAGCTGCCTATAGTCAATACACATTCTCATGGAACCATCGTTCTTTTTCACGAACAACAGCGGTGCACCATAAGGTGACAAACTAGGCCGGATGAACCCCCTTTGTAGGAGTTCTTGAAGCTGCTCTTTCAATTCCTTCAACTCCGACGGTGCCATATGATACGGTGGAATAGAAATAGGCTGAGTGTCTGGCACCAGCTCAATGCCAAAATCAATATCCATGTCGGGCAGCATGCCCGGCAGATCAGTAGGAAACACGTCCGGATACTCACGGGCTACAGGAACAGAATCAACAGTGGGAGTCTCAGTACTGACATCCCTCACAAAAGCCAAATAACACAGACATCCTTTCTCTACCATACGCTGAGCCTTCATGTACGAAATCACCCTACTAGGCACATAATCAATAGAACCTCTCCACTCGACTCTTGGACATCCCGGCATCGCTAAGGTCACGGCCTTAGTGTGACAATCTAGAACATCATGACACGGAGATAGCCAATTCATGCCCAATATCACATCAAAGTCAACCATGCTAAGAAATAGCAGTCCACTCGGGTCTACAGACCCCCAATAGATATAACATACGACCGATACACTCGGTCCACAACAATAGTATCGCCCACCGGAGTCGGCACATGAACAGATGTGACTAGGGACTCGCGGGGCATATCCATAAAATGGGAAAAATATGATAAGACATAGGAATACGTGGAACCAGGATCAAATAAGACTGAAGCATCTCAGTGACAAACTGAAAAAATACCTGTGATCACTACATCGGAGGCCATAGCATCTGGTCTGGCTGGAAGTGCATAAAAATGGGCCTGACCTCCATCGGATCGACCTCCCCCTCTAGGGCGGCCTCTAACTGCCTGACCCCCACCCCTCGCTGCCTGGGCGGGTGGTGAAGTAACTGGAGATGATGTCGAGGTTTGTCCCCTCTGCTGGGATGCACCCCCAAGAAAACAAGGACACTGCCTCCTCATATTCCCAAACTCTCCACACTCCTAGCAACTCCCCGGTGCTGGAGACGGGGACTGAAGGGAACCCCTAGCACCAGGATAACCTCTGGAAGAATCAGGCATAGATGAGCCCTGAACTGATGGTTCTCGAGATGAACTCTGGGCTGGAAGAGCACTGAATGATAGGTGCCCCTGATGAGAACTGTGAGGACCACGACCAGCGGATCCCCCATGATAACTTGAGCGGCCCGACTGAGCCTGCCTGAAAGGACAGCCCCTGTCGTGCTGGAACTGCCCCCTGAAGGAACACTACCAAAACTACCAGAACCTCGAGGCCTCTTGGCCTCCCTCTCATCTCGCTCCTGGCAATGAACCGACTCAATCTCTCGGGTAATATCAACAACCTGCTAAAAAGTAGAACTCGATACCCTATTTCCGGTCATAAGAATATGGAGTTGATACGAGAGGCCATCCACAAATCTCCTGATCCTATCTCTCTCTGTAGGGAATAACCAAATAGCATGACGAGCAAGCTCAGAAAACCTCATCTCGTACTGAGACACCGTCATCTCACCCTGACGCAGCTGCTCAAACTATCTGTGCAACTCCTCTCTACGGGACTATGGAACATACTTCTCTAAGAAGAGAGTGGAAAACTGCTTCCAAGAAAGGGGCGTTGCACCAATGGGCATACACCTCTCATAAGCCTCCCACCAAGTGAATGAAACTCCTGAGAAATGGAAAGTAGTAAATGAGACCCCACTGGTCTCCAATATCCCTGTCGTGCGAAGCATCCTCCGACACTTGTCTAAGAACCCCTGGGCATCCTCACCCTCAGCACCACTGAAAGTCGGAGGTTGAAGCCTCTCAAATATCTCCAACCTGTGTTGCTCATCGTCAGCCATAGCTGGAACCACAAAATCTTGGGCCGGAGCAATCGGCTGAACTGGGACTGTCTCAGGGGTCTGAAGCCTCTGAATAACCTGCTCAGGTGTACGGGCAGCTGGAGTCTGAGTGTCTCCCCCGGCCTGAGAAGTAGCGGCTGATGTAGGAATAGGGACTGCCTGAGCAAGACTGGTGCATGCAGTCAAAATCTGGGCCAAGGTCTCCTGAAGACCCGGAACAACAATAGGCACAGCTGGTGCCTGAGCTGGTCCCACTAAAGCATCTGGGGCTGGGACCTAATCTGGAAAAATAGGCGGGTCTATAGGTACCGCCTCGGCAACTGTGCGGGCTGCACCTCTACCTCTACCACGTCCTCGATCACGGCCTCAACCCCTCATGGGTCCCACTGATGGCTAATCTCCCTGACCGGTAGCGCGTGTCCTCACCATCTGTGAGAGAATGAAACAATAGAAGTTTAGTTGCCAGAATCAATAGATTCGCACGACAAGAATTCAAGAAACTTGAGATTTTTCCTAAGGGTTCTACAGCCTCTCGAAGATAAGTACAGACGTCTTTGTACCGATCCTTAAGACTCTACTGAACCTGCTCATGACTGGTGAGTCCTATGTAACCTAGGCTCTGATACCAACTTGTCACGACCCAAAACATTCGTCGTGACGGCGCCTATCGTAGTACTAGGCTAGACAATTTACTGAACATCAAACAAGGAACTTCCCATTTAAAACAACAACGCAATGTATCAAAAATCTTGCATGTTTAGTATTTCAAAATCTGCGGATAATCAAAGAAAATATCTGAACAAAAATCCCCCAAAACCGGGAGTCAACAGTCATGAGCATTAAATAGAACATAGAATCTGACACGGTATTTCCTTAATACATCAAGTCTAAGAAAATGTAAATATGCAACAAAAATGAGAGAGAGAATGGTGGGGTTGCGAACACCGTGCAGCTACCTCACAATCTCCGACAAGCTCCACTGAGAACAACCGAGTCTCACTCGATCCGGGCACCTGGATCTACACACAAGGTGCAGGGAGTAACATGAGTACGCCAACTCAGAAAGTAATAAATATAAATAAGGACATGAGTGCAGTGACGAGCTTTAAACTCGTGTAAATATCATATAAGAAATATCAGTGGGAAACAGTAAAACAAGTCAGGAAATCTACGTTCTGAAAGTTTCATAAACTCCATTTTTCTCCCTTCAAATCTCATGTAAAGCCTTAATTCAACATTTATCGTTTAGAGGCAGAAATACAAAAAAAGGACTGAAAACAGTAGTTTCATAACATATAAGCCCCTCGGGCACAGTGTCACTCACAAATACAGCCTTTCGGGCCAGCCTCTCAGTCACTCGTGACTCATCTCTCGTCAATTAACACTCATACTCAGCACTCACGCTCAATAGGCATCATATAATAACCGCTGCGGCGTGCAGCACGATCCATATATATATATATATATATATAAGCCCCTCGGGCCCAGTGTCACTCACAAATACAGCCTCTCGGGCCAGCCTCTTAGTCACTCATGACTCATCTCTCATCAATTAGCACTCATACTCAGCACCCACGCTCAATAGGCATCATATAATAACCTCTGCGGCGTGCAGCCCGATCCATATATATATATATATAACGCTGCGGCGTACAGCCCGATCCATAAATAGTCGTTCGCGCTCACTGGGGTGTAAAGACTCCGGAGGGGCTCCTTCAGCCCAAGCGCTATATCGCTGCGGCGTGCAGCCCGATCCAATATATATAACGCTACGGCATGCAGCCCGATCCAAAATATATATATCACTGCGACGTGCATCCCGACCAAATATATATTTGTATATATGTATATAACGTTGCGGCGTGCAACTCGATCCATCACTATCTTCACAAATCTGGCTCTCGGCCCTGCTCAGTCATCACCCCCACAAGCCACTCGGGCATCTCACCACAATCACAGGGAATCAGCCCAAAACATTTTTTATTTGTTTGAAAACAGGGTGATAAACAGGAATAAAAATGAATAAGTATAAATCATGACTGAGATCATATTTTCTATCAAAAATAGTGTAAGAAATAGTAGTAAAACACCCCTGAGGGACAAAACAGGTCGGCACAAGGCCCCAAACATGGCATACAACCCAAATATATTGAAAATCTCTAAAACACAGAGTACCATGTGATTTCAAATCATATAAACAACTTAATAATCGCTAAAGGACGGACCAAGTCACAATCCCTACCTGGGCATGCCCACACGCCCGTCACCTAGCATGTGTGTCACCTCATTTATCAAAACAATATGAAATACCGGGGTTTCACACCCTCAGGTCAAGATTTATGTTCGTGACTTACCTCAAACCGGAAAAAAACTACTCTGCGATGCCTCTGCCTCTCGACTCGGCCTCAACGCTCTCCGAATCTATTTAGAATAGATTCATATCATCAAAATATGCTAAAGGGACAAGGCTCACTCGAAAATATCCAATTACATCGAAAATCCCGAAATTGGCCAAAGCCGATCCTCGAGCCCACATCTCAGATTCCGATAAAAATCACAAACTAGAATCCTTACGCTCTCACGAGTTCACAGATACCAAATACATCAAAATCCAACCATAAACGACCCCTCAATTCCTTAATTTAAGTCCCCAATTCTCAAGCCCTAAAACCCCCAAATTTAGTCATCAATATAAATTTCACCTCTAATCAGTCAAATAACACCATAGAAATGAGGTTTAGGTCCAAAAATCTTACCTCCACGAAGTTCCCTTGATTTCCCTCTTCAAATCCCTTCCACAAGCTCCAACCCGTATGAAGATTGTGATGAAATAAGCCAAAATTCGCGAAGGCTACTATTTATATGTTCTGCCCGGCAATCTTGCACCTGCGACCAAAATCCCGCTCCTACGGGGCCGCACCTGCAGAAAATTCTTCGCAGGTGCGGAAACTCACTTAAAGCCAAAATTTCGCATTTGCGGTCCTCAACACGCACCTGCGGCCCCGCAGGTGCGACCCAACTTTCGCACCTGCGCTCCCAAGACAGGTTTCCATTTCTGCATCTGCGCAAGGTGTTCTGCACTTGTGCCTTCTCACCTATGGATCCCCATCCGCAGGTGCGGCCACACCAGAAGGCCTGCACCAGCAACCCTTTCCTGCAATTTTTCCCAACTTCCAACCTCCTGAAATCATCTGAAATCAATCCCGAGCCCCTCGGGGCCTCAACCAAAAGCACCAACAAGTTATATATCAATATACCAACCTAGTCGAACCCTTGAAACGCTAAAAATAACAATAAAACACCAACTCAAATCCAAATTTAAGCCTAAAGATTTCTAAACTTCCGAAATACGCCAACAGTGCCGAAACCACCCAAAGCACATCCGAATGAACTGAAAATTTATACACACATCCTAAATGACACTACGGACATGCTCCAACTATCGGAATTCCATCCTGAACCCGATAGCTAATTTTCCACTGCCGACCTAAAATTGCCAAAAATCCAATTTCTCCAATTCAAGCTTCACTCTACTCCGGACCTCCGAATGACATTCCGAACACACTCCTAAGTCCCAAATCACCTGATGAAGTTTTCTGATCAACAAAAACCCCATTCCGAAATTGTTTACCTACAAGTCAACTTCCGGTTGACTTTTCCAACCAAATCACCAATCAAAGAGACAGTGTCTCATTTCTCACCACAACCAATGCGAACCAGAACCAATCAATCCAATGCAACACAAAAGAGCTAACCAAAGAAGAATGAAGTAGAAATGGGGAAAATAGGGCTAAACTCTCGGAACGACCGGTCGGGTCGTTACATTCAGCCATCCACATTGAATCATAATTTTATTTCCTATATTCTGCAAGACAAACAAGTGCCTACACTTATTACAACCACATTACGGAAACAAAACACTATGTGTATCCTTGATAGTTGGGCACATTAGATGAACTTGCACTAGGAGCTGGATTACCACCGCCACCTAAACCAGATGAAGGATATTTACGACACTCGCGTCCTGTTTGCGAGCATATGCCACATTTGCGCGCATAAACGGTATCACCATCATCCATTTGGTTTCATATACGCGTTCTTTTTTGCACCTGTCATTGACGTACATAGTCCTTGTTACACACCATTTTAAATGGTTTCGACGTCCAATAATCCTCAGCACTCACTAGCTGTAACTGCCCTCTATAGGTGTTTAAGTATACAACAACACTATATTCTTTATCAACGTAGTTCGTTGGCCTTAAACTTGTATATTGAAAGCACTTGATGGCATGTGAGCATGACATGTGGTAGATGGACCATTTCTCACAATAGCACAACCTTCTGGATTCATTTATGGTGTGTATATTATTCCCCCGGTTTTGATGGATAGCGGTGCGAACTTCAAAAATATTTTGCTCGTGGCAATATTGTAAATATGAATGCCAATGTGCTCGTCGCCTGTATTTCTCAAATATTTTCATTGGTAGTGGCATAAATTCAACACCTTTTTCCATCAATGACGATGCAGTTCTAGCCCTTTCAACAAACCTCTCCGCCATCTGCTTGAATGACATCCGAACCATGGCAGTGACAGGCAATCCTCGTGCAGACTTCAATAACCCATAAAAAGACTCTGCCACATTTGTAGTAAGAATTCCCCATCTTCTGCCACCATCCACATGCAAAATCCACTTGTCAAGTCGATGTCGCATCAACCAATGATAGGCTCTCTCGTCTTCCTGCCTGATAGATTCCATGCGCCTCCTGAATTTAAACTCTTGGTGTTCTATTACAGCCATCCACATTAAATCATACAAATCCTTATTGGGATGTGACTTCTGGAATTTGGCCTTCAAGTGCCTCATAAAGAAATGATTGTAGGCATATGGTTCTTGCCATGCAGGAAAATTTTCTACAGAACTTAAAATACCATCATGCCGATCAGATATTAGACAGCTACCTTAACGCTGTTTGACAATGTGCTCTTTCAAGTGGTTTAAAAATAGTGTCCACGTCTCTTGGCTTCATTGGCACAAATAGAAAAATCTAAGGTAAATATGATTCTATTAGCATCTACTGTAACGACGATCAACAGCTTAATATCATACTTTCCATAGACATGACTACCGTCTATGGATATTACCGGTTGGCAATGCAGAAAACCATCAATTGCTGGTTTAAATGCGTAGAATACATATTTAAATATATGTTTTGGTATTCCCGGACTACACTCAAGCTTTCATTCAACAATAGTCTCGGGGTTAAAGTGTTGCGATGCAGCCATGTACCTGCGTAGAGATGCAAAGGACTTATCCCAGTTACCATAAACAATTTCAAACGCACGTTTGCACCCAAGAAATGCCTTTCTTTTGGTAATGGTGCACCCATATTCCTGGTGGACGGATGTTATGCACTCTTTGATCTTGTACCTTATGGATGTTTAACCAAAGAATTAGATTCTCGACCAAAGATATTTTAAGAAGAACACGGGTTTCTGATAACCAAAGAATATGCTAATAATTGTAAGTAAATTTGTAAATAGAAAGTAGAAAGATGCATAAAAAGTAAGTATATTTCAATAGTGGTTCGAACGTGTCCTTACAAGTTATATTTTACTCCCTTTTATAGGGAATTTCTTAATATAACGTCTACTCTTTTCAGTGATTGAGCATTAATGGCTAATAATGGCATTAATGTAACGTTACAATGATTAATCGTAACTGTTGCGTGAAGATTATGTAACATTTTGGCTCATTAATTGAAGATCCCCGAATCTGCCCTTTATTCCGTCTTGATTCATTCTGACCGTGTCTTTCGCCTTTTCAATTAGGTTGAGATTCCCGTATCTGATTACCCTGTGGGTATGCTGTTCCGTTCCTCTTTATCTCGTACCTCTTCATAAAGTCTCGTCCAGTTGTCATGTTGTCATTGCTCCACATAGATTGCAGAGCCATCATAAGTATTACACGTGTGAAGCTCTTTTTTACCAATACAGATAGTCCCCCCACTTACCATTTATTTATCGATTAATATTTGGTAAGTAGATAATAATTTATGGCGGGAACATTTTTTCGCCGCTTCACTCGTTCCATTGCATCCGTCTCTGAATGTATGCGTTGCTTGTCACTTCCATTTAATGCTCGTGCCACATGGCTTTACCAGATTGGTTCTGCAATTATTCAGCACCTTTTAGGGCTTTTTGCGGCTGCATCAGTCTCGAAGTGACAGCTCCAATTATGACTTTCACATCACTATTTTTTTTTCATTTTTTTGACGGTTGCCTTTGAGTATAAATACTTGTATTGGTAAAAAAGATTTTCACACATATGATGATCCTTGATAACTTAGCCGGTTATGTGGACCAAGGAGAACATGACAGCTGGATATGATTCTATAAAGAAATACGGAACAAAGAGGCACGTATCAATAAACCTACGGGGTAATCAGCTACAGGAAACTCAACCTGATTGAGACAAGGAAGAGACACGGTCAGAATTAATCCGGACAAAGTTACGGGTAGATTCAAACATCCTCAATTAATGACTCATACGTTGCTCAATCTTCACGCGGCAATTACGCTTATTCTTTGTAACGTCCCATTAATGTAATAATTAGTCATTAATGGGCGGTCACTGTAAGAGGTAGACGTTGTATTAAGAAATTCCCGATATAAAGGGAACAAAAGATAATTTGTAGGGACATCTGAACTACGAATACAATCCATTTTACTTTTCCGTGCATCATATTATTGTCTATTTACTTACTCCTTTTTATTCATTATTATTTCCTGGATTATCAGAAACTTGTGTTCATCCTAAAAATAGCTTTGGTCAAAGGATCTAATTCTTTGATTAAACAGATTGGTTCCGTTACCGGGAAATCTGATAATATTTGTTTTCTTTTCAAGCGATATCCTCTTAACTATGCCGAACCCCAACGACAACAACCAGCAGAGAAATGGAACCCCGATTCCATCACCTTTAGGAATCCCACGTGGTTCAAGGTAAAAATCCCCAGAACGATCCAATAATAACAACGATAATAATGATCAAACGGGAGAACAAGATCAGGTAAAGCAAATGATTGTAGAGTATGTGAGCCAAGCTTTGCAAGAATTTGCAAGGGGATTACCAGCGGCACAACCTGCATCACTAACACCACCTCCCAATAACACTATCACCGTGGAAAATCCTCAGTCTGGGTTGGTAAACTCAACAACGGATGACACTCTTAATGAATCTCTCGAAGCGAGACCAGTTATGACTGATAACTCTGAATTACAGACTTTACTACTAACCTTGCAGAAATAGGTGAAAGAACAAAACGATCAAATCGAACAAATTCCAGGAGTACCACATATTATCAAAGGCATTGATGTGGATAGATGTTCTCAACAACCTTGGAACCGAGCACAGCACCCTTGCCTATACCCAAGAAGTTTAAAATGCCGGACGTTCCTAAGTATGACGGAACAACTTAACCACGCGACCATGTGACTGCTTTTACTACCGGAGTAAAGGGAAACGACTTATAAAAACAAGAGATTGAATCAGTCCTTGTCAAACATTCGGAGAAATGCTTACCAAAGGAGACCTAACCTGGTATTCTCTTCTCCCTGAAAATTCTATTGATTCTTTTGTTGAGCTTGTAGATTCTTTCATAAAAGCACAGTCCGGTGCACAAAGAATCGAGAAAAGAATGGAGGACATATTTAAAATAAAGCAAGGAGACACGAAACTACTCCGTGAATTTGTATATAGGTTCTAACGAGAAAGAATCCAACTACCAAGGGTACCTGATAATTGGGCAGCCATGGCATTTGCAAGTAATCTAAATGATAAAAGCTCAGAAGCCACGAGGAGACAAAAAAGGAAGCTTAAGAGAATTCCCAGCTACAACGTGGAACGATGTTTATAACAGGTACAGTACTAAACTTCAAATAGAAGAAGATACCATTGCCCGTTCGAAAGATGAAGATCATACCAGATCCAGACGCTCCGAATCAGACAAGAGATCAGGTAAAAACAGGTAGGATCCTTACTTGGGACCATCGGGTCGTGAAACTCGTCCCAATTTCGAAAACACCAGGTCATATTATAGACCACCAAGAAGAGATGCTGGCTCATTCTCATCTAGATCCAGAAGAGATGCTGGCTCATCCTCATCTAGATCCATAAAGGATCGAGATGAACGACCTAGAGGTAATTCACTAATTGGGGATCACACCTTTAATGTAAGTACCCCTGAACTTGTTTCAATATTAAGAAATATGGGTGATAAGGTTCAATGGCCCAAAGAAATGCGGTCAAACCCATCTAAAAGGAATCCAGATTTCTGGTGTGTGAAGTCCATAATGATCATGGACATAAGACTGCAGATTGCAGATTTTTACAAAGTGAAATAGAACAATTATTGAAAAAGGGATATTTAACAGAATTATTTAGTGATAAAGGTAAACAGGCATACATGAAGAACAGGAGGAGCCCTCGAAGCCTCCATCTCCAAAAAGAATCGTCAACGTGATACATGGAGGAGAGGAAGTAAACAGAATACTTTGCAAATTAGCCTCGAAGATCACAGTTACACACGGAAAGCTGGTTCGAGAAAATCCCGATGTGGATGATATAACCTTTGATGATGCAGATTTCGGCGGACTAATGCTCCCCCACAACGATGCTCTGGTAATATCCTTACTCATTCATGACACTAATGTTAAAAGAGTATTGATTGATCCAGGTAATTCAGTCAGCATCATCTTGCTAAGAGTCGTGGAAAAAATGCTCTTGGGAAATCAGGTGATCCCAAAGGCACGAGCCATATCAGGGTTTGACAACTCTACAGTGATAACCAAAGGAGAAATCAAACTTAGCGCTTATGCCGAGGGAGTAATTAAAAACACCAAATTCCAAGTCGTTGATACTGACATGGCTTATAACATAATCATGGGGAGGCCCTGGATCCACCACATGAAAGCAGTACCATCTACCTTGCATCAGGTAATAAAATTCCCTTCAGAATGGGGAATCAGACAGATTAGAGGAGATCAACAAATCTCTAGAAATATAAACTATGTGGTGCATTATAACAAAAAAGTAGAGGTGGAAGAATCGGAAGATATAGGAATCTCCCAGACAGATGTTACCGGTCAAATGGGTACGGGAAAAGACGTTGACCCAACAGGTACGAACGAAATAAGTGTTCAAACAGATGCGGAAGAAGATACTCATGAAAAGGCGAACCAGGTCACCGCGGAAGATGAACTGGACCACACGGATGTAGATTCCAGACTTGACGTCATTCATGAACTAGAGGAAGAGGAACATATCAAAACAACTATGGAAGAACTCGAAGCTATTCCATTGACTGAACAAAAACCAGAACAGAAAGTATATATAGGCACGAGGCTGAGCCCCGGTCGAAGAGGTAAGTTAATTGATTATTTAAAGTCTAACGCAGATTGCTTCGCGCGGTCCCACTCAGATATGACAGGTATCCCACCAGAAGTGATGACTCATAAACTAAATGAAGATCCATCCTTCGTACCTGTTAAGCAGAAGAAAACAAAGCAAGGACCTTTCAAGAACCAAGTGATTGACGAAGAGGTACAGAAACTCTTGAATTGGTTCGATACGAGAGGTAACGTACCCTAACTGGATAGCTAACACTGTGGTAGTACCTAAAAAGAATGGAAAATGGAGAGTATGTGTAGATTATACTGACTTAAATAAAGCATGTCCCAAAGATTCATTCCCATTACCATATATAGATCAAATGATTGATGCCACCGTAGGTCATGAATTGCTAAGCTTTCAAGATGCGTATTCTGGTTATAATCAAATTAAAATGGATCCCTCGAATGAGTAAAAACCTTCTTTATTACAAACAGGGGGACTTATTGTTATAAAGTCATGCCTTTTGGCTTAAAAAACGCTAGAGCCACCTATCAAAGGCTAGTGACAAAGATGTTCCAGAAACATCTGGGAAAAATGATGGAAGCTTACATCGATGACATGCTGGTAAAATCAACACGGGAAGAAGACCATTTCCAGAACCTCTCTATTACCTTTGACATTTTACACAGGTATAATATGAAGCTGAATCCAGAAAAATGCAATTTTGGCGTAAAATCAGGTAAATTCTTGGGTTTCCTTGTATCAAACAGGGGAATAGAGGTAGATCCTGGTCAAATTAAAGCTATAGAAGAAATACCTGATGTACTTATAAACAAAAAGGAAGTTCAAAGACTAACGGGAAGAATTGCAGCCTTAGGAAGATTTATTTCGAAATCTTCCGAGAAATTCTTTAAATTCTTTGCAGTTCTCAAAAAGCGATATCGGTTCGAATGGAATGAAGAATGTCAACAGGATCTCAAAGGCCTAAAGTATTATCTATCAAAACCTCTGTTGCTGTCAAAGCCAAAGGAGGGGGAGAGGTTGTACGTCTACCTTGCCGTCTCGGAAATTGTTGTAAGTGCAGTATTGGTAAGGGAGGATAAAGGTAAACAATCTCCTATTTATTATATAAGCAAGACATTACTAGATGCTGAAACTAGATATCCACATCTAGAAAAGTTATCCTTAGCTCTAATCATGGCATCTAGAAAATTAAGGTCATACTTTCAATGTCATCCAATCACAGTTGTGACCTCGTATCCATTAAGAAACATACTGCATAAACAAGAACTATCAGGAAGATTAGCCAAGTGGGCTATAGAATTAAGTGAGAATGAAATAATATATCAGCCTAGGACTGCAATCAAGTCTCAGATCTTAGCTGATTTTGTCGCTGACTTTAGTAATAGCATTGTCCCTGAAGTGAAAAAAGAGTTACAACTCTTTAACGGTGCTAATACGGGTCTATGGACCCTATTTACCGGTGGTTCTTCCAATATAAAAGGTGCCGACTTAGTCATAGTCTTAATATCACCCACGGGTGAAAAGACATGAGAGGCTATCAAATGTTATCCTATAACTAACAATGAAGCAGAGTACGAAGTTGTCATTGCAGGACTAGAACTCGCACGAGAACTTTCAATCGAGAAAATCGTAATCAAAAGTGACTCCCAACTGGTAGTAAATCAGATGCAGGGGACTTACATCCCTCGAGAGACTCGGATGCAACAATATCTGGAAAAGGAACAAGAGCTCGTGAGACAATTCAAAACATGGAAGGTAATACAAATACCTAGAGAGGAAAATGCTGAAGAAGATGCATTAGCTAACCTCGCAGCAGTCACGGAAGTAACAAACAAAGACAATGCAATTGTCGTTCATCTATTCCATTCAGCGATCGACCAGAACAGAAATGAGGTAACTTTCAACAATTTAACATGGGATTGGAGAAACGAAATCTTAATTTTTTTGTAGAATGGAACCGTACCTGAACACAAGAAAATAGCTCAAGCACTTCGCCGCAAAGATGCACGGTACTGCCTCATTCACAACTCATTATATCTTAAGATGTTTGGAGGGCCCCTAGCGAAATGCCTCGGACCTAACCAAACGGAGTTCGTGATGAAAGAAGCCCACGAAGGACACTGTGGAAATTACTCAGGGGCGAGATCCTATGTAAAAACCCTAATCAGAGCTGGGTATTATTGGCTTAAGATGGAAGAAGAGGCCGAGAACTTCGTATCCAAATGCGACAGATGCCAAAGGTTTGCCAATAACATGCATCGACCAGCGGAATTATTGCATCCAATAATATCCTAATGGCCCTTAATGAAATGGGGTATGGACATAGTAGGACCTCTTCCCACAGCTAAAGGACAGGTACGATTTTTAGTCATGCTAACCGACTATTTTACAAAATGGGTAGAGGCAAAATCATTCAAACAGGTTCGAGAAAAGGAAGTTAAAAGCTTCTTATGCGAAACATAATATGCCGCTTTGGGATACCAAAAAAATAGTGTGTGATAATGGCCCACAATTCATAGGCTCGCATATCACAGAATTCTTCGAAAGCTGGCAAATCAAACGGATCACTTCAACGCCATACCACCCCATGGCTAATGGTCAAGCTGAGTCAATGAATAAAGTCATCATCAACAATCTAAAGAAGCGACTAGATAAAGCCAAAGGAAATTGGCCTGATGAGTTACCAGCAGTACTATGGGCATACAGAACAACTTCAAAAACAGCCAAGGGAAAAACTTTGTGCGCACTTGTCTATGGCTCAAAAGACTTAATACCTCTGGAGATTGGCGAACCAAGCACAAGGTTTACAACAGCCACGGAGGAAGAAAACGATGACAAATTGAAGACCAATCTGGACCAGCTAGAACCACGGAGAGAAGCAGCACTAATACGGATGGCAGCTCAAAAACAAATCATAGAGTGTTATTACAATCGTAAAGCTTATCTCATATACTTCAATATTGGGGACTTCGTCCTCAAAAAATTCTTTCAATCAACGAAAGAAGTAGGCGCAGGAAAGTTAAGTCCAAACTGGGATGGACCCTACAAAGTCCGAGGCATAGATGGGAAGGACGCCTACGAGCTGGAAGCTATGGATGGCAGATTCCTACCAACAAGTTGGAATTCCATCCACTTGAAGAAGTACTACTTTTAAGAAAAAGAAGTACCCCTGGTCAGGTATCACACGTTCGGTTTTATTTTGAACATTTAAAATTTTACTAACCTTTTTAGATGATAGGCCTAAAGCTAACCCATCACCAGATGATGATATTAGTCTTGGACTACTCATACATATTTGTACTTTTTCTCCATTTGTGCTTTTCTTCGTTAAATAAAAAAGCGCTTTGCTAAAGCCCTATCAGACCTTAGAGCTTTTTTGTGCTTTCGATTTTGATAACGCTATTTATAGGTTGTTCCAACTCTTACTAAGAGTATTAATTCCACAAAAACAACGTAGAGATCATCTCCAACCCCCAGTCCTACCCTTTTGAAAAAACAAAAAGACAAAAAGTCTAACCAAAAACAGATGTTGGTAGCTTTACTATCTCTCTCCCCGTTGCTTGAACCTCATATAGTCTAAGATGTTGACTGCTCTTTGAATAATGAGTTCTTCAAATTCCATATTAATTGACACCTAGAAAATAAAGTTAAGAGCTAAAACTTAGAAAACTACTTTGTCAATGTACTGCTAGCCCCTTTACCTGCAAAGACGCGAGGAAATAACTGAAATTCCCGGTCTAGAGTTACACTTTTTGATGGACAATTTAAAGGGTTAAGCAGTCATCATCTAAAAACTATATACCTTCAAGTCCCGTATGTTTTTCCTTTTCAGGAAAAGGACCACAAGGCATGAATAGTCAAGTGCTCGAGATTTCATTCTTTAAAGCTCAAACACTTGGGGGACTATACAGTATGGAAGGCACAAACGAAGCAAAAAAGACTATCAAAAAGTCAAAGCTCGAGCCTGAAGATCCATATACCCAACAAGTCAAGTGATACGAGCAAAATCGAAAGAGCCAAAGACTCAAACACAAAGCCTAATCCAAAAAACCTTCGAACGTGTTCAGGTTAAAAGGCAAAATGTTAGCTACGAGGAAGAAATGTGCATCTTTGTACTTATTCAAAAGAAAGACTGTTGTAACCAAAAACAGTTATGGATAAAAGATCATCATCATTGTACTCATTCAAAACTGTTGTAACTAAAAACAGTTACGAAATCTTTGTACTCATATAGAAAACTGTTATCAAATAAAACAGTTACGGATGAAAGATCAAAATCCTTGTACTTGTTCAAAAAATTGTTATCAAATAAAACAGTTACGGATGTAAGAGCATTTCCCTCATGCTTATTGAAAACTGTTGTCAACAAAAACAATTACGGGTGAAAAACCCCCAACTTGAATAAAAACTGTGACGAACGAAAAATAGTTGCTCTCTTGTATTAACTCGAAAAAACTGTTACATACGAAAAATAGT
>ML305348.1:0-55621 GCA_005239505.1 Nicotiana paniculata | reverse complement strand
CAATCTAGGTCAATCTCATTGGATGGCAATGAAACGAGTTTTGGGATATTTAGAACATACCCATGACTTGGCTTTGCACTACAGTAAATATCCTGCGGTGATTGAGGAATATTGTGATGCAAATTGGATTTCCGGTTCAACTGATTATAAGTCCACAAGTGGATATGTATTCACTATTGGTGGAGGAGCGGTATCTTGAAAGTTGTCCAAACAAACTTGTATTGCCCGCTCTACAATGGAGGCTGAGTTCATAACCTTAGATAAAGCCGGTGAAGAAGCTGAATGACTCCAAAATTTCTTGGAAGACATTCCATTTTGGCCCAAACCGTTGGCACCAATATGCATACATTGAGATAGTCAAGCGGCAATTGGAAGGGATGGGAGCATTATGTATAGCGATAAANCATTCCATTTTGGCCCAAACCGTTGGCACCAATATGCATACATTGCGATAGTCAAGCGGCAATTGGAAGGGCAGGGAGCGTTATGTATAACGGTAAATCTCGTCATATACGAAGAAGACATAAAACCGTTAGGCAATTACTCTCTAGAGGAATTATCACGATTGACTATGTAAAGTCAAGAAACAATGTGTCTGATCCACTTACAAAAGGCCTAACTAGAGATGTAGTTGAGAAATCATCAAGGGGAATGGGACTATGGCCTAGAACAAGTCATAGTGGCGGTAACTCTACCTAGAAGACTGGAGATCCCAAGATCTAGGTTCAAGGAGATCAAACAAAGTCATTAATGACGGTTCAACATTGTCAACTAAAATTTTTGTCCATTTTCGTGATCNAGACTGGAGATCCCAAGATCTAGGTTCAAGGAGATCAAACAAAGTCATTAATGACGGTTCAACATTGTCAACTAAATTATTTGTTCCATTCTCGTGATGAGACAATGTTCAGTACCAAGGATAAAACATTAAGGCTTTTTAATGATTTCTAAATTTGATACAGGGTATATCAAATAGCGTATCTACGGGATGACACGTTTAGGAATCACCTATGTAAGTGTGAAGTGTTAGCCGCTTCAAGGAGAATTTGAAAGGCCAGTTCTTTACGCACTTATGAAACCAGACGGTGTTCATGGCTGAAACGAACACAACAATGAGAACCAAAGACGGCTAAGGGTTGGTTGTGTGACTTATGTTTGTCTAGGTATACACCAAAGTTTGACGATTCAAAGATATCAAATCTACCGATTGGCCTAGTATATCCAACATAAGTTCACTACGGAAAGTTCAAAGGGAAACCTACTTATCCAGATGCAATTAATCCTTGCTTGCAAATCGCACAGTTTTTCATGCATATTTCCGTGATATGCCATTCCCCATTCATGTGGTGGATTGTTGGGTTTTAAGCTATATTAATGCTTAAAAGAGGGTGATTGGAAAATAGAGGGAAAACTAAAATATTTGAGTAATATTTGGGTTTTCCTCCTTGACAAAGGGACACTGTCCCATATTGGAAGAGGAAGAGGTTTTTGATGGGTAAATAAGCAATTGCTCTTCTTCTAGCTCTTAAAGAGTTGAGAAGAAACCAAGCCTCGCGCCGTTGTCGTCGTCGCTCGCTCGGCTCGGCTTCGGATTCGGTCAAATGATCGATTGATTGATTAATTTTTTGGACAAAATTTATTTGTCACTAGTAAAATATTAACAGAAATGTTATTAAATATCCGTTTTAATAACAAAATACTAATATTAAAATGAATATTAATATTAAATCCAACAGTCCATTATCCGTTTTTCCTTTTTCAGTTTTGTAACTGAAAATTAACCTCCTTCTCAAATTCCCAGTTTATTATTGCGTAAATAGCCATTTATGTTATGGCATTTATGCTACGGCCATTTTGCATAAATAACCATTCTGAAGAGTTGGACCTCTTCAGTTTTCAGCCCAATATTGGCTATAAATACCAGTCCATTTTCTCAGATTTTTCATATGAATTTCTGAGTTCTCCTCCTTTCTTCTGCGTTGTTTTAACTTCAAAGAAAGCAACAATAAGTGTGATTTGCCACCGAACTTTGTGTTCACTGAAATACTGGGGTTTGAAGTACCACTACACCAGTGTGTAATTCGCTTTATCCTGGGAGGAAATAATCCATAACCTTGGGTACTAGGAGAGGATTAAATTCTTTAAGGAAACACTGTGAATTTAGTGGGCTCGGATTAACTTCTGTTTCGTTTATATTTCTGTTTATATGTTATTTTATTTTATCTAGAATTATTTTACAAATACAGTTTACTAAACAAAACTTTAAGTCACATTAAAATGATCATACACTTTAACATGATATCAGAGCAGACACAGACCTGGGTTTAGTCTCATGACCGCCACTCATTATCAAAATAAGTGTTTTCACGTACTTAGCTTATCAAGAAGAATCAATCCCTCGCGTAAGAAGGCGTGTTAAATATATTATTAAGTAAATAAAAATTTGATATATATCTCTAACAACTTAGCATACCTTTGAAAGAAGTGGCTTGGCTGTGCATTGTATTTACAGGAGCTGTTTGGCCTTCTCTACACTTGTGATTTTGTTCGTGTAGGTTTATTCCTTCCACTCCCTTTAAGTATAAAGATTTTTTACATTATCAGTATATTTTTAATATGTAATAACAAGCTAATGATCATTTTTATTAGGCCCCAAGTTAAAATTTACATATAATTACGTTATAGATGAACTAATTATGTAAATATTAGTCCATACAAACTTACACTCTTTTTTATTTTAAATTATCACAGAAGAATGCAAAGGTTGTTAGCATAGATGGTTATGAAGATGTGCCTGCAAATGAAGAAGCACTTAGATAAAGTTCAGTTAGTTTATTATTTCTTATAGTATGAAAAGTTTGTATTTTATTGTTACAGTGTGTAAAGTTTTGTAACTTTAATTTGATATAAGAATAAATAATTTTTTAATTTGGATATTATAGTACATAAAATTTAATGATCATAGGTGAAACGAACTCAACTTTTCTTGTAATTATGGGGAAAAAAAATATAATGTAATGACCCGGCCGGTCGTTTTGAGAATTAGAGCCCCGATCCCTTAATAACTGATTTCCCCACATTTATTTCTGCTATTGGGATTTGTCAGAGTGATTGGTTTCGAGTTTCGGATTGTTTTGGGACACTTAGTCCCTAAATGTGAGCTTAAGTCTTAGAAATTGGACTGTAGTCGGAACTGTGTGAAGACGGTTCCGAAATGGAATTCGGTTGACTCCGTTAGCTCCGTTGAGTGATTTTGGGCTTAGGAGCGCGTCCAGAATGTGTTTTGGAGGTCTGTAGTAGATTTAGGCTTGAATTGGCGAAAGTTGGATTTTTGGCGATTTCGGCCGGTAGTGGAAATTTTGATATCGAGACCGGAATGAAATTCCGGAAGTGGATATAGGTTCGTAGTGTCTTTTGTGACCTGTGTGTGAAATTTGAGGTAATTCAGACTAGGTTTGATGTGTTTCAGCGTCGTTTGTAGGATTTGGAAAATTCTAAGTTCCTAAGCTTGAATCCGTGCTCAATTCATGTTTTTGATGTTGTTCGAGGTGGTTTGAAGGCTCGACTAAGTTCGTATGGTGATATAGATTAGTTAGCAGGTTTGGTTGAGGTCCTAAGGCCTCGGGTGTGTTTCAGATGCTTAACGGAATGAAATTGGACATAGGAAAAATCTGGTGTCTTTGCTGGTTCTGATGTTTCGCACCTGCAGAGGGGAGGCAGCATGTGCGGGCGGGAGCTCGCAGATGCGGAATTGGTCCTGAATAGATGGGCTCGCAGGTGCGTCTGGTTGTCTATAGAAGCGGAATCGCAGATGCGGCCCAGTGGTCGTAGGTGCAGTCCTTGGTCCGCAGGTGCGGAAATTCACTGGGTTGAAGATGACATATTTGAGGGTTATTTCTCATTTTCACCCAATTCGATTTTTAGCTTGGGAGAAGGGGATTTTGTAAGATTTTTGAAGAGGAAATCAGTGGGTAACGATTCCTAACCCTAATTCGTTTATATTTCATCAATCTATAGTAATTTTCACCATTTAATCAAGGAAATTGAGTGAAAAAAGTGGGAATTTGGGGGAAAAGTTCCCCAATCAAATTTTTGGCTTTTGATCGGGTTTTAGGCGTCGGAATTTGATAATTTTTGGATGATTGGTCTCATGAGTAGATGAGTGTTCTAAATTGGTAATATTAACCGATTCCGAGTCGTGGGCTCGAGGAGACTTTTTTTGGCGTTTTTTCCTATTTTCATTCCTTAGCTTCGAATTCATTTGCTAAAGTAGTTACTTGTAGTATTATTTACATTATGAAATTGATTTGATTAGATTTGGGACATTCGGAGTTGGATACTCGTGGCAAGAGCATGATATCAAGTTGATTTGAGCAGTTCGAGGTAAGTGGCTTGCCTAACCTTGTGTGGGGGAATTTTCCTTTAGGATGTTTTGGTATTATTGATGTGTGAGTGCCGTGTACGTGAGGTGACGAGTACGTATACAGGCTATTGTTGTAAAAAAATCCGTTTCCCTTCTATGTTATAAACTGTTTTCTTTTGTTAAACTGCGCTACTATATTTAATTGCTTAGGTTAGATTAGGAAAGCATGCCTATGTGTTTAATTTGTCTATTTGAAATTATGTGCAACATGTTTAGGTAGATCCCTATTTTTCTTTGATTGTGTTTAGTCTAAACTGTATAATTCGACGTTGTACTGTCATATCATCTTGAGATGCATATTTACTTTGAGACTACGGACGTATTTCGGGAGATCCCCCTGTACTGCATATTTACTTTGGGAGTACGGACGTATTCCGGGAGATTCCCCTGCACTGCATATTTACTTTGGGACTACAGACGTATTTCGGGAGATTCCCCTGTCTTGTATATTTACTTTGGGACTACAGACGTATTCCGAGAGATCCCCCAACACTGCATATTTATTTTGGGATTACGGACATATTCTGGGAGATCCCCTGTACTGCATAATAATTTCGGGATGGTATCCAGGGAGATTCCCTGTTGCGTTTATCTTTCCTGAGACGAGGGCTCCCTTAACTGTTACATTTGAGAATTTCTTTAACTGTTTTACCGCAAAATTTATTTATATCTTTTACTGCTTAATTCATTATATTTACTCCAGTAGGGCCCTGACCTGACCTCGTCACTACTCGATCGAGGTTAGGCTTGGCACTTACTGGGTACCATTGTGGTGTACCCATGCCCTTTCCTGCACATATTTTTCATGTGCAGATCCAGGTACGAGCTATTAGCCTCGGATTTAGTGCACGCTTGCTGATCCCAGGAGACTTCAAGGTTTTTTTGCTCGCGTCCGCAGATCCTCGGAGTCCCCTTCTATTCCCTCGTCTAGAGATTTTCTCTAGTATTCTTCAGGCATTTTTTGTATAGAGCTATATAGATTTTTAGAAGCTTGTGTTTCACGATATTCCGAGTTTTGGGAGATTTTTATTGTATATGAGTAGAGTGGAACTACTCTTGTTATTTAAATTCATGTTGTTTTATCTTTTATCGTGGTGTTGTCTTTAATTTTTCCGCATTAATAGTCTTACCTAGTCGTAAAGACTAGGTGCCGCCACTATACCTTTCGGAGGGATAAATTGGATCATAACAAGTTAGTATCAGAGCTCTAGGTTCATAGGATTCGTGATTCACAAGCCGATTTATTAGAGTCTCGCGGATCGGTGCGAAAACGTCCGTACTTATCTTCAGAAGGCTATGTAACTGTTAAGAATTATCATACTTCTCTGATTTCTTTGTCGTGCGAGTTATTGACATCAAAAAAATTCTAAAATTTTATTCTATTCTTTCCCACATATGGTGAGGACCCGTACTGGGAGGACCGACGATCAGGTACCCGAGCCCTCTGCCAGAGCCGTCAGAGGCCGGGGTCAGGGTAGAGAATGACCACACGGTGAAGCCTGAGCACCTGCAAGAGCTGCAACAGATGAGCCCCGAACAGCTCCAGCTGGAGGGCCGACACCGGAGGTTCCTATTGCTGCTCCAGCCCTCCAGGGAACTTTATCCCAGTTCGTGAGCATGTTCAGCACTCTAGCTCAGGTTGGACTACTTCCGATAGCTCCCGCTACATCTCAGGCCGGTGGAGGGGCACAGACTCCCGCAAACCGCACTCCTGAGCAGAGGGCCTGGGTTGATCAGGCTCTAGAGTTTATTCTTATGCCCCAATGGCTCCGGTTCAGCATGACACCAGGGTAGCTGCTTCTGAGGCAGAGCAACTCAGACTTGAGAGGTACAAGAAGTACCACCCACCTACTTTCAGCGGACTAGCTTCAGATGATGCTCTAGGTTTTCTTCAGGAGTGTCATCGTATTCTCCGCACTATGGGCATTGTGGAGATGAGTGGAGTTTCTTTCACCGCTTTCCAGCTGAGGGGAGCGGCATATCAGTGGTGGCATGCCTATGAGCTAAGTAGTCCGGACGAAGCAGCCTCACTCACTTGGACTCAGTTTTTAGAGATATTTTTGCGTGAGTATGTCTCTCAGAGACTCACGGATGCTTGGCGCGCAGAGTTTGAGAAGTTGCGCCAGGGTGCTATGACTGTGTCAGAGTATGCAGTCTGTTACAGTGAGTTAGCTCGACATGCACCGGCTTTGGTTGCCACCGTCAGACAGAGGGTTCGTCGCTTCATTGAGGGACTCCACCCTAGTATTCAGACCAGTATGGATAGGGAGTTGGAGATGGACATTACTTATCAACAGGCAGTGAGTATTGTCAGGAGAGTGGAGGGCATATTTGCTCGGGACAGAGAAGAGAGAGATTCCAAGAGGTCTTGAGAGACTGGTCATTATTCAGGAGCTCGTTCACCAGCAGCATGCTATGGTAGGGGTTTTGTGATTCTGCTTGTTCATTCATCTCTTCCAGCAGCCAGCGGTGCCCCAGCTCCTCCTAGACCTCAGGAGCCCTATTATGCACCGCCAGTATCCAGTATGCCTCCAGCTCGAGGTGCTATTACCGGCCAGTCCAGCAGGCAAGGTCCGAGTCAGTCTCCGCTGTAGCGTCCTCCGAGGGGTTGTTTTGAGTATGGTGACACTCGTCACATGGTTAGAGATTTCACTATAGCCAGGAGCGGTGCACCTCCACATACTTATCAGCCTCCACGTGCTCCACCGGGTCCTCCGGCCATTCGTCCACCCGCAGCTGTCGCTCCACCTTCTTAGGCAGCTCGAGATGGAGGTCGGGGAGGTCGAGGTCTCCGTAGAGGGGGAGGCCAGACCAGGTACTATGCCCTTCCAGCCCGTTCAGAGACAGTCGCTTCAAATTCAGTCATCATAGGTATTGTCCGTGTCTGCCATAGGGATGCATCAGTATTATTTGACCCTGGCTATACGTATTCATATGTGTCTTGTTATTTTGGTCCACAATTAGGGATATCCCGGGATTCTTTGAGTTCCCTTGTTTATGTATCTACTCCTATGGGAGATTCTCTTGTTGTGGACTGCGTATATCGGTCATGTTTTATTGCTCTTAGTGGTTTTGAGACCCGAGCCGATTTGTTATTACTCAATATGGTAGATTTTGATGTTATCTTGGGCATGGACTGGTTGTCGCCCCATCAGCCTCGGATTTAGTGCACACTTGCTGATCCTAGGAGACTTCAAGGTATTTTTGCTCGCATTCGCAGATCCTCGGAGTCCCCTTCTATTCCCTCGTCTAGAGATTTTTTATTATTATTCTTCAGACATTTTTGTATAGAGCTATATAGATTTTTTGAAGCTTGTGTTTCACGATATTCTGGGTTTCGGGAGATTTTTATTGTATATGAGTCGATTGGCACTACTTTTGTTATTTAAATTCATGCTATTTTATCTTTTATCGTGGTGTTATCTTTAATTTTGCCGCAATAATAGGCTTACCTAGTTGTAAAGACTAGGTGCCGTCACGATACCTTTCGGAGGGATAAATTGGGTCATGACATATAAAAAAATGAACCATGAGAACAATTTTTGAAGATACTATATATTTATGATAGGTTTGCAACTGCCATCACAAAATAATACATACTTCGATTCTTCATCATTACTGACTTATTAAAATCTTGAAATAAATTTTGAACATCAGGGCATATTTAGCGGGGAAAGCGGAACAAAATTGGACCATGGTTTGGTGGTAGTTGGGTATGGCAGGGAAAAAGGAGTAGGCTATTGGATTGTGAGGAACTCTCGGGGTTCCAATTGGGGAGAAGATGGCTGCATCAAAATGGAGTGTAATGTAAAAGAAACAAATTCTGGCTAGTGTGGAATTGCTATGGAGGCTTCTTATCCCATTAAGAATGCCAGAAAAAAAATATTGTTGGAGAAGAGGATATTATAAACAGTTTCCGAAGAAAAAATAGTTGTCACATAGTGGATGGGAGTCTGGAACCTAAATATGGTCCTTTTGGACTCAAATGACCAAAATAATTAAAAAAATATATATAGTGACCAAACTACATATAGCGCCCTTTTAAAGGGCGCTATACCTTAACGTCCATTTTGAATGTTAAGGTATATCACCCTTTAAAAGGACGCTATATGTGAAGTTGATTATACAGGCAGATATAGCGTTGTTTATTAAGGCGCTATATGTATAGCGCCTTAATAAACGACGCTATACCCCTTCAAATAGTTGCCCCTTCCCTTTCTCCCCATTACAGACAACAACCCCCCCCCCCAATTAACGACCCAAAAAAACTCGAGTGGACCCCACCCATCCCACAAATTGTAAAGGTTCTTGGTCCTATATCCTAGCTAAGGCCTTCTCTCGTTGTGTGTTGCTCGTTTCGGATTCAAATCTTCAATTCTTCAACTTTCCTAAAAACTTAAATCGAGGTATTCCGATTTAGTTGTTGTCGAAACTCGTATAAAAAATACATATTAGTTGTTTTAAATGTGTTCTATGTTGTTTTGTATTGTTTTTGCGATTTAACTGGTATATTATTTTTATCCGAACTAAGATATTAGTGTGCTAAAAAAATATGAAAAAATTTAGAAATCATTATTATTTGTTAAAAAAAAATGTTAATAAGTTAGTTTTTACTGTTGTTCGTGAATGTTTTGTGATTAAATATATTTGTTGTTTTTATCTGGTTTACATTATTTATCTACTTAAAGAATAGTAATATAGTGCGGTGGCAACAGGAGACACACACATTCCACTTTCCCATTGGCGAGGCCACCACCACACTGCAGGAGTGGAGGTTATGTATGGGCTGCCCGTTGATGGACACCCCGTTGCTCTGCCGCAGGCCATGAGAGAGCTGACAGGTGGGAAGTACCTAGGCATGTTGCAGCAGCTCACTGATTTCCGGCCACATGAGAAGACTGCATTGGTTGGGCCAGTCGTATGCAGTTGACGACTATCCAAGACCGTTTGGAGGTATTGCATCCTGAGATCACAGGCGATACACCGGAGCTTCATATTCACTGGTACACGAGGTTGCTGCTACTCCTTATGTTTGGAGGGGTCTTGTCCCCGAACACTTTGGAGAACCTAGTCAGCTTGATATTTCTTCATCATCTTGAGTAGCTAGATGATTTACCCTAGTACAACTGGGGTGCTGTTGTTCTTGCCTACTTGTACAGGTAGATGTGCCAGATGAGCATGGGCACCCAGCGTGGCGTTGCTGGATTTTTGCCGCTGCTACAGGTGAAAACATATTCAAATACTCTATTCATTATAACATACCTAGTAAAAATATATCTTAAATTTTACGTCCACTTTGTATATTACGTTTGGGCCTGGGAGCGGTTCCTTCAGTTGCAACCACCTCTACCACCATTGGCTCCAGGTGTACCACCTCCGTTTCTCCCTCTAGCCAGGAGGTGGGTTCTCCGGCGGGGATATGGACGAGAGCACGAGGCTCGACATAATCTCCCCTTGTGCAGGGATTTGTCGGATTTGCTAGAGGGCGCACAGGTAAATGTATACCTAAGTTTACTTGCCCTGGCTTCATATGTGTTGCGTATTCACAGTTCATATTCCAAATATACTGCAAAGATTTTCTGTAGCATTCCTACTTAATGGGTTCATCATACAATTCCTCAAAATTACAATAATTTCCGTCATTGCTCAAAACCTATTTACACATATCCAGTATTTGCGCCCAACATGACCATCGGACCAACATGACTTCATCATATAGCGTTTTCTACAATAGCACATTGGTTGGTCATTGCATCGAGCCATTTGTTAATGCAAAATAAAAAACCCTGCTTTTATGAAAAGTTTTGCTATTTGTTTTGGTTAAGCGCAAATAATAACTAAAATGCGCTGGTTATTTATAGGCAAGGCAACACACATAACGTAGTATTTAACCGCGCTATGTTTCACATGTTCTAGATTCATTCGGATACAATGCAGCTTTTGCAGGCTTTTAAGGTCGACAAGACAACACACATAATACTACAACACAAACACAAACATAGAAACTTAACATAATTTAAATTCAGAATAACTAATGAAAACACATGATACGGAAAGCATAAAGATAAAATACTACACTCAACACATACATGTCATTGTTTAGTCACTACCGCCTAGTATTCTCTGCTCCAACCACTTAAATTTCTCCAACAGCCTATTTTCTTCTTCTTCTTTCGTCTCTTTTAGTTTCTCCTGCAATGCCGAAACTTCTCGTTTCATTTCAGACTCACGGTGTTGGTATTCACAGTTCATATCCCAAATATACTGCAAAGATCGTTTGTAGCATTTCTGCTTAATGGGTTCATCATACCATACCTCAAAATTGCAATAATTTTCGTCATTGCCTCCAAACCTATTTATACACATCCAGTATCTGCACCCAACATGACCATCAAACCAACATTCCTTCACCATACAACGTTTGCCACAATAGCACATTGGTTGGTAATTGTGTCCAGATATTTGTTAATTCCAAACAAAAACATGCTTTTATGGAAAGTTTTGCTCTTTGTTTTGGTTAAGAGCAGATAATAACAAAAATGCGCTAGTTATTTATAGGCAAGGCAACACACATAACATAGTATTTAACCGCACAATGCTTCGCGTATTAAAAATTCTTTCGAGTAAAATACATCTTTTACAGGCGGACAGATTTTTAGGTCGACAAGATGTCGTGCCCCTTTTCTTTCCTCGCCCCCAAAAACTTAGGTGCGGAGATCGGGTTCTTGAAATTTTGGACAAACTCCTTTTGAAGGAAGAAGTTTAAAGGAAGAGTCACCACCTAACGATTTTATGGTGCCTTAGGGAACCTTGAGTAATTAACTTATGGACTAGTTTGTATTACCAGAGATTGGGTAAGGGCTTGAAGTTATCTCAAGGGGAAGGTGTTAGGAACCCCTCATGATCCACAAGTGTGTGTCCCGGCCAAATGGTTTCGTGAATTCGGACGATGAACAAACAACAAACAAGGCTCACATAAGAGGGGATTTCAAACAAGTATTGGAGTTTTATTGAAAGTTTGAAAAAGAAAAGTAATACGGATCACATCAATGCAATACCTGGTAATCACTCCTCGAAGAGGGGGTACACGTGGTATTAGCGCACCGGTCATCATATCCATATTCTACCCTTCCCACCCCGTGAAGGTAATTAAAGCGTATGTTGGTCACGGATTCTATTGCGTGCTATTACCCGTACCACCTTATTAGTCCTGGAGGAGGTTAGGACCACTATCCTAAAGGGTAGGTACTAGGCAGAACCCCTAGGTTTAAAGGAAAAAATGCTAAACGACAAACAAAACAATTAGGACTGCAAATACATGGAAACATATAGAGACAGATATTAGGCTCATGAACTCCTCCACAAATTAATACACATAATTAGCACGACTCAAACACAAAGAGGTCTTTGAATTTCTGAACCTAAGGCAAGATGTCTAAGTGAGAATACAGTAATGGGGCAGTCTGATTACTGAGTTTTAGAAGAGGTCTTTTTACTAGTTTTAGGCTATGAATTCTGATATGTAATTAGCTGATCAATACAAAGAGACAATTTTTCCAGTTTTAATAAACTAAATGCCTAAGGCTTGCCTAGGCGGGTTAAAAATACTCCAGTTATCCTGTTTAGACTTAGTCGTGGTAAAAGAGTGAGTATTTAAACTAATGTGAATGCAATGCCCTACAAAACAGGATATCTAAATGCATACAGGGTGTAGAATGATGCAAATCTACGCATGCTTTTCTAAATGCCCAAAACGTTAGAAAATAGGAATCTATTATTTTTTAGGGTGGAATTTACTTATTACACATCTTTTTGACTCAGAACAGAAAATACAGAAGCATAGTTAAGTTGCTGAACCTGGCACATGATTTCTAATGCAAATAGCAGTATATCCTTAACACATGAGTTCGGCATAGTAATATGAGCATGCTGAGAATGAATTCCTAAGGTAACATGGTCTCTAATGCAAATATTAACGATTAATTTTTTTTTTAAACCTAAAACATGATTTCTAGACATGGTGATCGCGAAGATGTAGAGACAGTAACATAACAACCATTTTTATAGTTATTTAACTACAAACAGGATTTCTAAGTGAGGCATGAGTATGGCAAAGATGCTGAGATAAACGGGCCTAAAACATGTTCTCTAATGCATGCATGTCAAGTATTCCTAAGCATGGTGACTATTGCACACATATACAAAATAAATCCTATAGCATGGTTTCTACCCGTAATTATACCAAGCATGCATAACCCCGCCCATTTCACTATCCAGCCCATAATCGTTTTTTTTACAATTAATTATTACATACCATCATTGCACAAATTTCATAAGTAAATAAGGAAATTAAGAAGTTACCCTATAGGGAGCTTAACAATAAGCCCAAATCCTCAGATCCAACAATGCCATATGCATGACCCTTTATAACCCAGGTGTGTCAGAGTTTCTAAGGATCTCAGAGGATCTCAGGCAGTGCTCATACCCAAGTACCCTAGCCAGGAATGAGTAAGTGCAGTGTGGAATGCCAACCTTGTGTGTCAGAGTTCAATGGGTACTCAAATGGTCCCCAAGGCAGTGCTCACACGAAGGGGGCTGAACTTAGAACTAAGAGTAGTGAGATGTGCCTATAGTTCAAAAAGAGTTGAGTTTGAAAAGTAGCTTTTGAAATAACTGTTTTAAAAATAGCTTCAGAGAACAACACGAGTGTTTGTCTTATGAAAACTGGTTTGAAGAAGAAAGAAACAGGACAATCAGCAACTCAGAACATACATAGTTTAGGAAGCAAACACAAACAACGATAGGGGAACTGGGGGACAAATAATTCACATAGTAGAAGCAGACTTGCACACAAATAGTCCTCAGGATAGTGCTATAGGGTTTAAAAAATCACAGCCTAGTTATCACAGAATGTTCATGCTAGGAATCTAACAGCATTAGATTGAGGGGGTGTCAAATAGAGTCACATATTAGGTCCAGGATTAGGATTTACATAACAACTAAGTATTAAAGGGTACATGTTCATAGTGTTGGGAGTCAGGCAAATTCATGATGGATCATACAAGGAAAAGCAATAGACATATTATACTAAAGAAAAATGGGAATCACATAGACAAGTAGGCATGCTAAACATAGAAGGGAAAGAGAGGTCACATAGACAAAGCAAATATTCTAGCTGCAAGGCAAGCAGCAGAACCACAAATAGGAGCATAAGAGGAAGAACAAGAACCTTAGTACAAACAGAAACACATTGAGTTGGATGCTATAAACTTAAACTAGAAACATGCTAGTTAAGAATAAGAATAGAACAACAAGGTGCATAGAAGTGGAGCAATATGACAGTAGTATGCAGAGAAATAGAGCATCAATAAGTTACCCAGTCCTGGCTTTCAGCCGACTGAGTAGCCAGAGGAACAAGAGAGAATATGCAGCAAAGCAAGTGAGAGTTCAGAGCAATATGAGTGCTGTTTTGTGTGTATGTGTTCGTGTATCTCTTGGTGTCTTATGCTAAAGAGAATAGGGTGTTTATAATTCTGAAAACGAGTAAAGAAAATAAGGAAAGGAGTAACTAGTCTAACATAATTATGGAAATAATAACCAATCAATATCAATTAAAGGCCCGGACTCCCTTTAATTAGGGAGTCAAGTTCAAAGAGGCCAATCAGAGTTGAGTCAGGGGAAGGAATCAACTAGAGTGATTTTACTATAATAAGGGTAGTAAAAGCATGGAGTATGTAATAAAGACCAAGTTCATAACACATAACTAAGGAAATTACACACTAAAAAACTGATAGCATATTCACAAAGTAAAGTATGAGTTTAATTTTGAAAATTAGTCGAGGAAATCTCGAATGTAATTGAAATCACAGGGAATCAGGAGTAATCAAGGAAAGCATCCCATAATCAAGGAAACAGTTCGAAAAATCAGTACGGAACATACAAAATCATAGGTTTGAGGAAAATATCACAACTATGCAAAGAGATACACAGAGTCAGTAGAGAGTATCAGATAAACAACCATTAAATCAATAATCAGACCTATTAAACAATAATCAACACCAGAGTTCAGAGAAACCCTAAGCGAGAGGAATAGTAGAGATTCAGGAACCCTAACCATGAATTAGAGTAAGAAACATAGAGCACATAGAGAGTCTAGAAGAAGTATACAGATTGGCCAAACATAGCAAATAATACGAACTAAAACCCTAAAAAATTGGGGTTTTCAGTAAGAAGCTTTGACTCAATCGTGTTAACAGAGAAAAGCATAGAATAACATTAAAGCAGAAGTAAAAGGAAAATCGATTTTTGAAGGGGTTTATGCAACCCTAGTTTTAAAATTGAAAGATCGTTTAAAGATGAAAATTTTCAGAGAAAGACATAGAAAGAAACTTCGTAATACGATAGATCTAAAGTAGATCTAGAATAAATCGAAAGACATAGGGTTTGGGTTTCGTGGAACCCAGAGAAGTAGGAAGAACCTCAAAGACGGCACCAGCCTAAGCCGGAATAGGTTATAATCCTTACTTAGACGGCCGGGGAGGCCGGAAAGTAGCATGGGACCATGGGAGATGAGTTGGACCGCTCTAGGTTCGTCTGAGAGCCCCAGAGTATCACTGGACCGGTGCAAAGTGGGTAGGTAACCAAGAGGTGGTGAAGAACCATAGCTTCTGGTGAGAGAACGTGCCGGAGAAGGTGAACAGAACCCATCGGAGGAGAGAAGCCAAGGAATCTTCTAGAGAGAGCTAGAGAGTAACAGAGAGAGATAGAGAGATACGGGGATTGGGAAATGAGGGGTCGATTGGGGGGTTTGGTTGAATTAATTATGGTAACTTGAATCTGGACCGTTGATCTCGTATGATCAACGATTCAGATCAAGTATGGGGGTTGGGTCGGTTGCTTAGGACTTGGGCCTTGGGTTGGGTCAATTTGGTTGGGCTTTGGGTTTGGGTAAATAAGACTGAATTGTAATTAAAAAATGGCTATAAGTTAAATAACCAATTAGAAGTAGATAAATATTTTATAAAAATGGCTAATAATTATAAAAAAATGAAATTGCTGCTTAATAGATTAAGTTCAAATGATTAATTAGTATTAAAAATATAAATGAGTAATTATTGAGCAAAATTAACATAGAAATAAGTAATTAGGCTATAATTGCAAAGTTATTGCAATTATAGTCAAATGGTGCCAATTCAGCTAGTTTGTGAAATAAATTCGGTCTTAATAAGACCAAAAATGATATATTAAATCATGAAATGTTTTGAAAATTATTTGTAATACAATTTAGTATCAATTATTAGAGATAAAACACTGGGTAAATTAATAAAAATGTGGGAAAGATTATAGAAAAATAGCAATTGTTATAAAAACTGATTTTGAAGGTATATAGGCAAGTTTAAAATAATTTTGAGGAAAAATTGGGTACCAACAGCTACCACTCTTTACCCGGAAAGGATGAAAGAGTTATCGGGTAAAGATATGATGGCCAATTTTGACCGAGTGAAAAAATAGTATGAAAGATTTAGGCCGCACCCTGGCTTCTGAGCTCCTACATATCCCTGATTTTACAGGAATCAGGCCGTATGTAGTTCAGGAGTTACCGGCGAAGTGTGCCGGTAATGTTTCATAAGGGCGGACGCAAGGTGCAAGGTATGGTGAGCAAAAAATGGTATTTGGGGTAGTTAGGAGAACTGGAGCGGTCCGCTCCTGCCTGCCTGGCTGTTCTTAGCCGAATTTCCTGAAAACGAATAACAAGCATAGACTGTGCGTAATTTAAACATGATGCAGATTCCCATTGGACTATGAATGTTGTCTTTGGACGGTTGAGGATGACGTCCTTAGACCATGATGTCCCGGGCCATGAATCACTTGATGCGGGATTCGTAGGCTATGAAATAATGTTCTCGGGCCATGAGGATGGTGCCTCCGAACCATGATGCCTTTGAATAATGATATGTAGAGTGATAAAAAGGGATCTGCAGGCCCTGAAATGATGTTCTCGGGCCATGAAGATGGTGCCTCTGAACGATGACATCTTTGGATAGGTTGGCGATATTTCAACCCATGAGAAGTGCAATAGTATGATGCTGACAAGACATATCTTAGTCTTGTGAATTATAAGGGCAGCGCTTAGCCCGAAAAGAAACAAAGTAGATAGTGACGGAGACGATGGTTGCTTTAAAGGTAAATGAGAGGCAGCGTTTAGCCCCGGAAGTCAGAATGGTAGCCTTATGCAAGAAATAAAATGCAGATGGAGGTAGAGCTTAACCTCGGAAGGAAGACTGGTAGCCTTATGCAAGAAATAAAATTCAGATGGAGGTAGATCTTAACCTTGGAAGGCGGAATGGTAGCCTTATGCAAGAAATAAAATGCAGATGGAGGTAGAGCTTAACCTCGGAAGGAAGACTGGTAGCCTTATGCAAGAAATAAAATTCAGATGGAGGTAGATCTTAACCTTGGAAGGCGGAATGGTAGCCTTATACAGGAAATAAAATGCAGATGGAGGTAGAGCTTAACCTCAGAAGGCAGAATGGTAACCTTATGCAAGAAATAAAATGCAGATGGAGGTAGAGCTTAACCTCGGAAGGCAGAATGGTAGCCTTATGCAGGAAATAAAATGCAGATGGAGGTAGAGATTAACCTCGGAAGGCAGAATAGTATCCTTATGCAGTGCGGGAAATAAAGGGCAAATAGAGACAGTGCTTAGTCTCGGAAGGCAGAATGGTCTCCTTATGCAGAAAATAAAATGCAGGTAAGAGTTCTTAGTTGATGATAAATTGCGGCAAAGTGGTTGCTGCGAGTGTTGCAAATAATGAAGCGTAGTTTGTGCTGAGACTAAATATCAACGTATGTGAAGGGTTTGAGAAGTGTGTCGTACGTCCTCCAGGAGGACACTATGCTTTGGGGGCCCTTTTGTGCCTGCATCCAAAGAGAAATCGTGAGTTATGTAAAGGGGAAAGGTTAGTTCGCATTCCCGTTGACTTTACTTGACTCATCTGCTTTATCACGATGATATTGTTTGCATCATTGGGGTAGCGCTTGCTAAACAAGCTGTTGCAAAAGAAAATACGTATGCATGATATAATATAAGTACATAATCTAAAATAGTTTTTGATGAACCGACGATCATGACATGGTTCGAGTCATTGCAACCTTTCTTTCCAAAGAATTTTGAGGGTCCTCCTCGGAATTCTGCCCTAGTTTGATGGGTGAATACTTCTGACTGTTGGCCGTGCGGATCAGCTGAACTTGCTTCAAAATTTTGAGGGTCCTCCTCAAAATTTTGTCCCAGTTGGGTGGGTGAATGCTTCTGGCCTGCTGCTTGCTTCGGAATTTTGAGGGTCTTCCTCAAAATTCTGCCCCAGTTTCCAGTTATGGGGGAAGATAAAAAATTTATTGAATTGTGACCGAACCCATAGGGCTACCTACGTATCCCTTTTTAAATGAGAATCAAGTCAAGCGTAGTTCAATTACATCATTGAGAAAACAGGAAGATTACAAATAGTAGCACTTGACTGCATCTGAATTGATTGGTTTTGGCCAAACTTCTCCATCCATTTTTGCAAGTATGAGCACTCCTCCTATCAGCACTCTGTGAACCATGTACGGGCCTTGCCAGTTGGGAGAGAACTTCCCTTTGGCTTCATCTTGATGGGGAAAGATTTTCTTTAACACCAGCTGCCCTGGTGTGAATTGTCTTGGCTTGACTTTCTTGTTGAAGGCTCTGGACATTCTGTTCTGACAGAGTTGACCATGACAGACTGCATTCATTCTCTTTCCGTATATGAGGGCTAGTTTCTCATAACGACTCTTTACTCATCCTGCATCGCTGAGCTCAGCTTCTTGTATAATTCTTAGAGATGGAATCTCAACTTCGGCAGGAATAACAGCCTCAGTACCATAAACTAGCATATAAGGAGTTGCCCTTGTTGAGGTGCGAATTGTGGTGCGATATCCCAATAAGGCAAATGATAACTTCTCGTGCCATTGCTTGTGCATTTCTATCATCTTTCTTAGTATCTTCTTGATGTTTTCTGAATCTCTCAGGTTGATGCTTTCAGTCTCGTCCAGGTTGGACTTAGGTCTATTCTCAAAATTCTCAACTTCTTTGACGATCTCGTCAGGTATGTCGTCTTCATCTGAATGAATGTCCGTTTGCTGCATTGTCTCATTGCATGTCACAGTCATCGGTTCATCAAGACAAGTAATAGTAATTCCGTATAAATAAAGTAATGAGGGAAAACAATAGGAGTAAATATCAGATTTCATAAGAGAAATATAGAAGATGCTTTGATAGATTGAATAACTGTTTTGAACATTGAAGATCTTTATTGCAGAAATTAAAAACAAATGCAGGAAAATCATTTTGTAAATAAACAATAAATAATGCTTGTTTTAGCCTTGCTACCCCGAGGCTCGTCGGGCTTTGGTTGTGTTGATAGACCAGTTCTTGAGATATGCCCCCTTGATCACAGTCTGTATGGAAGGGCCTTCCTCCCCTTCCCCTCGAGGACAACACAACAATCCATATCATCATTCTGTAGAAACAAGCTCCTCATTGCTGAAAATGCTTCTTCTTCATCTGAACCATAAATAGTGTTAGCTTACTTGAAAGTCTGCTCAAGATGAGGTATCGGCTGTTCCAAAGGGTAATAGAGATTGCGCAAGGTCACGACCAGTCGTTGAATTCCTGGCAGGTGTACTCATACCCCAGACCGAAAGTGGTACCATGCTCCTTGAGCTTTATAGGCTTCGTGATCCCTTGGAGGTTCTTACCGAGCCCTTTACCTGGCTCATATCCTCTCCAGTTCAAGATGCTCTCGATCTTGTTATCCCACCATTTGTCTTTGTCGATGGAATTGACCCATTCAATATGGTGGTAAGTTCCTCCGCCTATCTTTCTTTTCCCGTCAATCATCGGAATAGTTTGACAGCTATAAATGGGGTTGCTACCGTCACCATGAATAATCACCTATTGGTGGTTCCACTCGAATTTTACCGCCTGATGTAGTTTTGATGCTACGGCCCCAGCAGCAAGAATCCAGGGTCGTCCCAACAACAGGTTGTAGGATGCCGGCACATCCATCACCTGGAAATCCACTTCGAACCAAGTCAGTCCCATCTGTAGACATAGACTGATCTCCCCCATGGTGGACCTTTGAGAACCGTCAAAAGCTTTCACATTGATCGCCCCATCCTTTATCTCATGTAGCCTTTTACCCAATTTCTTGAGTGTTATTAGCGGACAGATGTTAAGACTGGAACCTCTATCGATCAATATTCTTGTGATAAAATGATCCTCGCACTGCACAGTGATGTGCATCGCTTTGTTGTGCCCCAATCCTTCAGGTGGTATCTCATCCTCATGAAAAGTGATTTTATGACTCTCCAGTACCTGGACTACCATATTGTCCATTTCCCCACTAGTGATGTTGTTTGGCACATATGCTTCACTCAACACTTTCAACAAAGTATTTATGTGTGTTTTGGAATTCTGCAGTAGAGAGAGGATGAATATTTGTGCCGGTGTCTTATTCAGCTGGTCGATGACTGAATACTCCTTCGCCTGTATCTTTATCCAAAGGTTATCGGGACCTGTTTCAATAAGGAGAGGTCGGTTGGCGGCCTGCTTGCTCGATTCGGCCAGATGCTCAGGGGTGTAGACCCTACCAGTTCTCGTCATACCCTATGTTGCGACGACTTCCTCAAACCTGGCCTTGCTTTTCCTTCTTGCCTCGGCTGTGTAGTCCCAAGTAATATTATTTGAATAGAAGGGTGGCGTGGTTGACATTGCCACCGGAAGTGGTGCAACCATCTTTACTTTAAACGAAACGTGTGTTCGGGGTGGCAAGTTTGCGACTTCGAACGAAGCTGGTGTATTTGCTGGTGATACAAACTCAAATTCAATTGGCACTGGTGACTTTGCAAATGGCGCTGCTTCGAACTCAAATGGCATAGATATATTCACCTCAGAGGCCTCAAATGGCTGAATCTGGACTATGATCGATTTGAGAGTGACTGCGGATTTCTTTCAGTCATCGCCTTCTGCGATGAACCCGATTGACCCCTAGGGATCCCAATCATCTTCTATTTCAATCATATGGATGCCTCTACCCTTATGGTTTGGCAGAGGATTGTCAAAAATATTTGGAGGGGGGTCTTTTGCCACAATAATCTTGTTGTCGATGAGAGCTTGTATTTTATCCTTTAGAGAACGACATTCTTCGATGGTGTGTACTTTCATGCTGGAATGGTATGCACATGATTTGTTTGGCTTAACCCAATGAGAGGGATTCTCAGGGGTGGCAGCAGGGATAGGTGTAACATAACCAGCGGCTTTGAGTTTTTCATATAGCTGGTCAATGGGCTCGGCTATGGCGGTATATTGCTTTGGAGTACGACGATCAAAATTGGGATGAGGTCTAGGGAAATTTTGGCATGCAGGAGGGGATTGGTAATGAGATGGCTGGGAATTATAAGTGTGGTAGACAGGAGCAGGTTGTGGATATTGGGGCGAAGCAGGATGATATGTGGGTGGTGGAGTTTGGTAATTTGGCGATGAAGCTTGGTAATTTGAAAATGGTGCTTGGTAATTTGGTGAGGGATGATATGTGAGTGGAGGTGTCGGATAGGTTTGGTACTTGAGTGGGGACTTGGTTCTTTGTGCAACCATTACAGCTCCCTCATCTCTTTTCTTAGACACACCACCAGACTGTAGAGCCTTATTAGTGGCTTGCAAGGCTTCAAAATTTGTAAACATACCGCTTTTAATACCTTCTTCAATCCGCTCACCCAATTTGATGATGTCAGAAAACTTGCGGCCCTCAACCATCATTAACCGTTTATAATACTGCGGGTCTTGAGCCCGAACAAAGAACTTGTTCATCTGTTCTTCTTCTAGAGCAGGTCAGACTTTAGCGGCTTCGGACCTCCAGCGAGTAGCATACTCGCGAAAGGTTTCTGTAGGCTTCTTCTTCAAATTCTAAATGTAGAACACATCTGGTGCATTCTCTGTGTTGAATCTAAACCTGTCCATGAAATTAGACGCCATGCTTACCCAGTTTGACCATTTCTTGGGGTCTTGGCTGATGTACCAAGACAGTGCATCTCCCTTCAAAATCCTCATGAACAGCTTCATGCGGATTCTTTTATCCTTTCCCACGCTGATCAATTTGTTGCAATAGGTCCTCAGGTGGACTCTCAGATCACCAGTACTGTCAAACATTTTGAACTTTGGAGGTTAGTACCCCTTGGGCAGTTCGACATCAGGTTGGATACAAAGGTCTTCATAATTCAACCCTTCAATCCCTTTGGTCCCTTCAACACCCTGAACTCGGCTGGTCAGTTTCTTAAGCTCTCCGGCCAGGTTCCTGATGAGTAAATCTTTTTCGTCAGAATCGGATGCCTGTGGGATAGGCGGAGTGGAGTGGGTCATGGTTTCCACATAGATGGGATTTTTCTGGGTGTGGAAATGGTCTTCTGTGGGATTTTGAGGTTCTAGGATGAGCAGTGGGGTGTTATTTGAGGTGTGGCATGCATCGTACTGTGTCGGGAGGGTTTGGTTCTTTGGGGGAGTGGTGTGATGGTTTTGCTGCCTTGGGATATTTTGTGGAGGTATGGGGTTTTGAGCATTTGGAAGGTTGACGTCAGGGGCGTTGAGGGAAAACGACAAGCTGGCCAGATTCCAGACTTGATCTAGTTCTTCCTGAAACTTCAGCAATTTTTGTTCAAGTGGCGACATGTTCTCATGCAGGACCTGAATACCTCGTCCATCAGTGGCCTCTACCTTTTCAATCCCATTCTCCTTTCTGATGCCGCTGGACTCTTCCATCTTACTTTTGCTTTTGTCTTTGCCCTTAGGAGGACTAAGGGGAGGAGTAGGTGGAGGGCCCTTGAATCTGGTGCGATAGGCTGATGATGCCAGAATGTACGAACTAACCTTCGGGGAGGGGAGTAAGAAAAAAAATAAAAACAAAAGGTAACCAAATCAGCGAGGATTATGAAAAGATTATTGTAGTATTTAAACACGTAATGCAGAAATGAAAGCGTGTCCTAAGTTGGGGACCTCTTTGCACCTGAGGTAGCCTAGCGACAAATTGGTTTGGAGAACTTAAAATGCTAAATGCCTCATTTTATTGATAATAAAATAGACGAATCTCGAAACGACAGACGAAAAATAAAAATCACTAATGGCCATTGGCCTTATTACATTGTTGGAAAATAAAAGACATTCCTATCTACTTGGTCCCATAAGGACCTTCCCTAGATTCGACATTCCTGCTTTTTTCTAGCAGCTTTCCCAGCTCGCAAAGTCCCACCAGCAGATAAGTTCTGTCTAAATATCCCCCAGCAGCTCCCTCAACCTTTTGACAATCTTCAACCCTTTTGATGAACTTTTCTTCTAAATCGATTATACCTCGTTCCAAATATCCCAGCCTTTTGTTGGCTCTAATAGCCATGTCCTTCCATTCCTCGATCAGTCTTTTGTTGGACTCATGTATCTTGTGGTGATCATCCTCATTCTCCCGGATCCTTTTACGCAACTGGTTGAACTTGAATTGTGTTTCAACCCTTTCATCTACAACCCTGTGACCTCGGACGTACCCTAGCTTGCTCTGACCACCCAGATCTTCTTCTAACGAACCCGGATAGAAAGAGGTATAACCGGCGTGATACCTATCCGACTCGATGGTTTGTTTCTCGAGTATAACCTTGTAGTTCCATTGGTGCTGAGCTTGGCACTTGTGAGGACTGTCATTATTTTGAAAGTCGGCTCGGATATGGATCATCTTCTCGACCCTAGGTATGACTTGTTTCCTCCCTGCCTGCCTCATAACTCGAAGAGGGACGTAAGGGTAGGTCCCCCTTAGACCAATCAATACCAGAAATGATGTGTCTCGAGATCGAATGATGAACTCATCCGTTGGAAACCACTCGAACATCCACTGAACCCGTTCTTCAGTCAGGTTATCAAAGAGCTCGACCCATCCTTCGGCGTCCTCAGGTTGAGCGAACATGTTAGGTATATAGTTCATTCACTTTGGGTGATGGAAAGTGATGTGGTCATCCCACATTCGGAGGTGGATGTCCTGTCGATATTCCCCTTTTCGGAGATGTTCTACAAGCCAAAGTTTGAGTAACAGATTGCATCCTTCAAAATGTTTTGCTCCTTGTTGACATTTATCTAAATCCCGGTACATATTTGCAACGATCATGGGCACAATGCTGAAATATTGCCCATTTAACTCTTATATTACGGTGTTAGTTACCATGGCTAACCTGGTATGGATCCTTTCTTTCTTCATCAGGAACTGGATCAATCCCAAAAAGCAGACCATAAACACGAACACTCGATGATGGACGTGTCCCAGAGAGGTGATAGCAAACTCGTCATGGTAGGTACGGTATGATTTGCTGTAGCCATACCGTTCGTAAAAGTAATCAGAAGGAATGTACGAATCCTCCATACATACCAACTCTGCGTCCTTTTTCAGACCCGTCATTTTGAGGAAACTTCTGCTTGTGCGGTTCTCAGGCATCAGCAACCCCAGAGTTTTCTATACTAGGTTAGCCAACCCCCCTATCTCTTCTATAAACGGTGCCATTTTGATGCTCCCAAAGCGGAACACAGATCTTTCGCGATCCCAGAACGGGGTAGCAGCCTCTACTATCATTTTGTTAGGCTGGATTTCCAGAAGTGATGGTAGATTACCCCAATGTCTCCTGACGATAGCTTTGTCGCTAGAGTGTAAATCCTCCCACCAACTCAGCAATTTTGGGTGGATGTTGGAGACCATGCCGAATCTGGGAACTTCGTGCCTCATTTTTTTTCTGTAAAACAAATAAGTTAGGCCCTTACCCCCACTGGACTCGACTATTTAACGTCAATAATTAGCAAGAAGCATTTAGTTCTCCAAATAAATGCACAGAACATGAGGGCATCCGTTTGGGTTCAGGGAAACCTGGTGGACTTTTCGGTAAGGCTATATTAAAAGCTATCGTGCGGACATCACTTTAGCTTTGACTAGGTTTGACCATGATGCATGCAACAGTCCAACAGAGTAAGGTTTCTATGAGGTTTTAGACTGTTACCTTTGAGCGGACAACTCAATGGGGAAAGGCACGAAACCGTCGACTGCACCGCTGATCGACTGGTTTTACCGCTAATAAGCCTTTTCGAATTTAGGGGGTGATAATATAGGAAGGGCGCAACCACTCATCAAGCGTTGCTATAGTATTTTGTTTGGCACGAGTGAAGTATGAATGTTGAGCATGATTTATGCAATAAGTAATTAAAACAAGTTGTCATGTAGTTGCACGTTAAAGAAAGCGGTAAAAACAATAATAATGATTTAAAGAAGTTACAAAAAGGAAAAAAAGAGACATGTCAGTTACGTTTGGAAATAAATACTCGAAGAAAACAATTAATTACATGCAAAGGGAATAGGAAAGGGTGCAAGTATTTAAAATAAAGGCATAAATTCACGAAACAATTTGAAATGGTAAAAGCCTATAATCCCCAGCAGAGTCACCATGCTGTCGCGCCCCCTTTCTTTCCTCGCCCCCAAAAACTTAGGTATGGAGATCGGGTTCTTGACATTTTGGACAAACTCCTTTTGACGGACGAAGTTTAAAGGAAGAGTCGCCACCTAACGATTTTATGGTGCGTTAGGGCACCTTGAGTAATTAACTCATGAAGTAGTTTGCATTACCAGAGATTGGGTAAGGGCTTGACGTTATCCCAAGGGGAAGGTGTTAGGCACCCCTCAGGATCCACAACTGTGGGTCTCAGTCAAATCGTTTCGTGAATTCGGATAATGAACGAATAACAAACAAGGCTCACATAAGAGGGGATTTCAAACAAGTATTGGAGTTTTATTGAAAGTTTGAAAAAGAAATTAAAAGTAAACATTTGAGAAAATGTCCTAGGTTTAAAGTACTACGAATCACATCAATACAATACCCGGTAATCACTCCTCGAAGAGGGGTACACGTGGTATTAGCGCACTGGTCATACTATCCATATTATACCCTTCCCACCCCGTGAAGGTAATTAAAGCGTATGTTTGTCACAGATTCTATTGCGTGCTATTACCCGTCCCATCTTATTAGTCCTGGAGGAGGTTAGGACCACTATCCTAAAGGGTAGGTACTAGGCAGAACCCCTAGGTTTAAAGGACAAAATGCTAAACGACAAACAAAACAATTCGGACTACAAATACATGGAAACATATAGAGACATATATGAGGCTCATGAACTCCTCCACAAATTAATACACATAATTAGCACGACTCAAACACAAAGAGGTCTTTGAATTTCTGAACCTGAGGCAAGATGTCTAAGTGAGAATACAGTAATGGGGCAGTCTGATTACTGAGTTTTAGAAGAGGTCTTTTTACCAGTTTTAGGCTATGAATTCTGATCTGTAATTAGCTAAACAATACAAAGAGACAATTTTTCCAGTTTTAATAAACTTAATGCCTAAGGCTTGCCTAGGCGGGTTAAAAATACTCCAGTTATCCTGTTTAGACTTAGTCGTGGTAAAAGAGTGAGTATTTAAACTAATGTGAATGCAGTGTCCTACAAAAAAGGATATCTAAATGCATATGGGGTGCAGAATGATGCAACCCTACGCATGCTTTTCTAAATGCCCAAAACATTTTCAGAAAATCGGAATCTATTATTTCTAGGGCGAAATTTACTTATTACACATCTTTTTGACTCAGAACAGAAAATACAGAAGCATAGTTAAGTTGCTGAACATGGCACATGATTTCTAATGCAAATAGCAGTATGTCCTTAACACATGAGTCCGACATAGTAATATGAGCATGCTGAGAATGAATTCCTAAGGTAACATGGTCTCTAATGCAAATATTGACGATTAATTTTTTTTTAAAACCTAAAACAGGATTTCTAGACATGGAGATCGCGAAGATGCAGAGACAGTAACATAACAACCATTTTTATAGTTATTTAACTACAAACAGGATTTCTAAGTGAGGCATGAGTATGGCAAAGATGCTGAGATAAACGGGCCTAAAACATGTTCTCTAATGCATGCATGCCAAGTATTCCTAAGCATGGTGACTATTGCACACATATACAAAATAAATCCTATAGCATGATTTCTACCCGTAATTATACCAAGCATGCATAACCCCGCCCATTTCACTATCCAGCCCATAATATTTTTTTTTACAATTAATTATTACAGACCATCATTGCACAAATTTTATAAGTAAATAAGTAAATTAAGAAGTTACCCTATAGGGAGCTTAAAAATAAGCCCAAATCCTCAGATCCAACAATGCCATATGCCATGACCCTTTATAACCCAGGTGTGTCAGAGTTCCTAAGGATCTCAGAGGATCTCAGGCAGTGCTCACACCCAAGTACCCTAGCCAGGAATGAGTAAGTGCAGTGTGGAATGCCAGCCTTGTGTGTCAGAGTTCAATGGGTACTCAAATGGTCCCCAAGGCAGTGCTCATACGAAGGGGGCTGAACTTAGAACTAAGAGTAGTGAGATATGCCTATAGTTTAAAAAGAGTTGAGTTTGAAAAGTAGCTTTTGAAATAACTATTTTAAAAATAGCTTCAGAGAACAACATGAGAGTTTGTTTTATGAAAACTGGTTTGAAGAGGAAAGAAACAGGACAATCAGCAACTCAGAACATACATGGTTTAGGAAGCAAACACAAACAACGATAGGGGAACAAGTGGACAAATAAGTCACATAGTAGAAGTAGACTTGCACACAAATAGTCCTCAGGATAGTGCTATAAGTTTTAAACAATCACAGCCTAGTTATCAGGGAATGTTTATTCCAGGAATCTAACAGCATTTGATTGAGGGGGTGTCAAACAGAGTCACATATTAGGTCCAGGATTAGGATTTAAATAACAACTAAGTATTAGGGGGTACATGCTCATAGTGTTAGGAGTCAGGAAGATTCATGATTGATCATACAAGGAAAAGCAATAGACATATTATACTAAAGGGAAAAGGGAATCACATAGACAAGTAGGCATGCTAAACATAGAAGGGAAAGAGAGGTCACATAGACAAAGCAAATATACTAGCTGCAAGGCAAGAAGAAGAACCACAAATAGGAGCATAAGAGGAAGAACAGGAGCCTTAGTACAAACAGAAACACATTGAGTTGGATGCTATAAACTTAAACTAGAAACATACCAGTTAAGAGTAAGAATAGAACATCAAGGTGCAGAGAAGTGGAGCAATATGACAGTAGTATGCAGAGAAATAAAGCAGCAATAAGTTACTCAGTCCTGGCTTTCAGCCGACTGAGTAGCCAGAGGAACAAGAGAGAATATGCAGCAAAGCAAGTGAGAGTTCAGAGCAATATGAGTGCTGTTTTGTGTGTATGTGTTCGTGTATCTCTTGGTGTCTTATGCTAAAAAGAGTAGGGTATTTATAATTCTGAAAACGAGTAAAGAAAATAAGGAGAGTAACTAGTCTAACATAATTATGGAAATAATAACCAATCAGTATCAATTAAAGGCCCGGACTCCCTTTAATTAGGGAGTCAAGTTCACACGAGCCAATCAGAGTTAAATCAGGGGAAGGAATCAACTAGAGTGATTTTACGATAATAAGGGTAGTAAAAGCATGGAGTATGTAATAAAGACCAGGTTCATAACACATAATTAAGGAAAGTACACACTAAAAAACTTATAGTATATTCACAAAGTAAAGTATGAGTTTAATTCTGAAAATTAGTCGAGCGAATCTCGAATGTAATTGAAATCACAGGGAATCAGGCATAATCAAGGAAAGCATCCTAGAATCAGGGAAACAGTTCGAAAAATCAGTACGGAACATACAAAATCATAGGTTCGAGGAAAATATCACAACTATGCAAACAGAGACACAGAGTCAGTAGAGAGTATCAGATAAACAACCATTAAATCAATAATCAGACCTATTAAACAATAATCAGCACCAGAGTTCAGAGAAACTCTAAGCGAGAGGAATAGTAGAGATTCTGGAACCCTAACCATGAATTAGAGTAAGAAACATAGAGCACATAGAGAGTCTAGAAGTATACAGATTGGCCAAACATAGCAAATAAGACGAACTAAAACCCTAAAAAATTGGGGTTTTCAGTAAGAAGCGTTGAATCAATCGTGTTAACAGAGAAAAGCATAGAATAACATTAAAGCATAAGTAAAAGGAAAATCGATTTTTGAAAGGGGTTTGTGAAACCCTAGTTTTAAAATTGAAAGATCGTTTAAAGATGAAAATTTTCAGAGAAAGACATAGAAAGAAACTTCGTAATATTATAGATCTAAAGTAGATCTAGAATAAATCGAAATACATAGGGTTAGGGTTTCTTGGAACCCAGAGATGTAGGAAGAACCTCAAAGACGGCACCTGCCTAAGCCGGAACAGGTTGTAATCCTTACTCAGACGGTCGGGGAGGCTGGAATGTGGCATGGGACCATGGGAGATGGGTTGGACCGCTCCATGTTCTTCTGAGAGCCCCAGAGTATCACTGGACCGGTGCAAAGTGGGTAGGTAACCAAGAGGTGGTGAAGAACCATAGTTTCCGGTGAGAGAACCGGCCGGAGAAGGTGAACAGAACCCATCGGAGGAGAGAAGCCAATGAAGCTTCTAGAGAGAGCTAGGGAGTAACAGAGAGGGATAGAGAGAGACGGGGATTGGGAAATGATGGGTCGATTGGAGGGTTTGGATGAATTAATTATGGTAACTTGAATCTGGACCATTGATCTCGTATGATCAACGGTTTAGATCAAGTATGGGGGTTGGGTCGGGTGCTTAGGACTTGGGCCTTGGGTTATTGGGTAAATTTTGTTTGGCTTTGGGTTTGGGTAAATAAGACTGAAATTGGAATTAAAAAATGGATATAAGTTAAATAACCAATTAGAAGTAGATAAATATTTTATTAAAATGGCTAATAATTATAAAAAATGAAATTGATGCTTAATAGATAAATATAAAATGATTAATTAGTATTAAAAATATAAATGACTAATTTTTGAGCAAAATTAACATATAAATAAGTAATTAGGCTATAATTGCAAAGTTATTGCAATTATAGTCAAATTGTGCCAATTCGGCTAGTTTGTGAAATAAATTCGGTCTTAATAAGGCCAAAAATGATATTTTAAATCACGAAATGTTTTGAAAATTATTTGTAATACAATTTATTATCAATTATTAGAGATACAACACTGGGTAAATTATTAAAAATGTGGGAAAAATTATAGAAAAATAGCAGTTGTTATAAAAACTGATTTTGAAGGTATATAGGCAAGTTTAAAATAATTTTGAGAAAAAATTGGGTATCAACACAAGACAACACACATAACATAGTATTTAACCTCACTATGCTTCGCGTGTTAAAGATTCGTTCGGGTACAATACAACTTTTGCAGGCGGGCATCTTTTTAGGTCGACAAGACAACACACAGAATGTTGTATTTAACCGCACTATCCTATTACATAGGGGACTAGGACTATATATATATATATATACACACACACATAATTATCAAACATCTTCCTCCTCCGACAGTGTAGTTTTCTAATAATTTTGGCCTTCAATATAATGCTGGCTATATTGAAATTCTAAAGTCAACGTAATAAGTTTGGTTTTATTAATACAATACTATCTTTTATAACATGAATGAGAGGAAGAAATTCATCAATTTACTCCACTGATAATGTTAAATATCAATAAGATTTAACAGCAGCGGAAACATTATTTTATTTGATATATTTTGCAACATAAACAAGTACATACCCTTATTACAACCACATTGCGAAAACAAAACACTATATGTATCCTTGATAGTTGGGCACATTAGATGAACTTCAACCAGGAGCTGGATTACCACCATCACCCAAACCAGCTGAAGGACATTTTCATCAATCGTGTCCTGTTTGCGAGCATATACCATATTTGCGCGCATAAACGGTATCAACAACATCCATTTGGTTCCGTATACGCGTTCTTTTTTGCACCTGCCGCTGATGCAAAAACTCCTTATTAAACACCATTTTAAATAGTTCTGGCAACCAATAATTCTCAGCACCCACTGGCTGCAACTGCCCACTATAGGTGTTTAAGTATGCAACAACACTATATTATTTATCAACATAGTTGGTTGGCCCTAAACCTGCATGTTGAAAGCACTTGATGGTATGTAAGCACGGTATGTGGTAGATGTACCATTTTCCACAAGAGAATAACCTTCTAGATTCATTTATGGTGTGTACATTATTCCCCCGGTTTTGATGGATAGCGGTGCGAACTTCAAAAATATTTCGGTCGTGATCATACTGTAAAAATTAATGCCAATGTGCTCGCTACCTGTATTTATCAAATCTTTTCATTGGGAGTGGCATAAACTCAACACCCCTTTCCATCAAAGATGCTGCAGTTGTAGCCCTTTCAACAAACCTCTCCGCCATCTACTTGAATGACATCCGCACCATGGCAGTGACAGTCAATCCTTGTGCAGACTTCAATAACCCGTTGAAAGACTCTGACACATTTTTAGTCAGAATTCCCCATCTTCTGCCACCATCCACATGCAAAGTCCACTTTTTAGGCTTATGTCACATCAACTAACGATAGGTTGCCTCGTCTTCTTGCCTGATAGATTCCACGTGCCTCCGAATATTTATGCTCTTGGTGATATGTTGCAACCATCCACATTAAATCTTGCAAATACTTGTTGGGATATGCCTTCTGGAAATTGGCCTTCAGGTGCCTCATATAGTAACGATGGTAGGAATACGGTTCTTGCCATGCAGGCAAATTCTCTATAGAACTTATAATACCACTATGTCGATCAAATATTAGACAAATACCTTAACGCTGTTTGACAACATGCTCTTTCAAGTGGTTCAAAAACAGTGTCCACGTCTCTTGGCTTTCATTGGCACAGATAGAAAATCTAAAGGAAATATATTTCCATTAGCGTCTAATGCAACGACGATCAACAACTTAATATCATACTTTCCATAGACATGAGTGCCGTGTATGGATATTACCGGTCGGCGATGCAGAAAACCATCAATTGATAGTTTAAATGCCTAGAACACATATTTGAATATATATATATATATATTCTGGTATTACCGGACTCCGATCAAGTTTCCATTCAACAATGGTCCCGGGGTTAAAGTGTTGCAATGTGGCCATGTACCTGGGCAGAGCTGCAAATGACTTATCCTAGTTACCATAAACAATTTCAAACGCACGTTTGCGCCCCAGAAATCCTTTCTTTTGGTAATGGTACATCCATATTCCTGGTGGATGAATGTAATGCACTCTTTGATCTTGTACCTTATGGACGCTTCAATGTGTGGAATCAGGACAAGAGAAATCAAGTCAACATCTAAGTTGAAGTGATTCCCATTGAATGTGTCCATTTCACAAGTGTGGGTGCCAACGTATTTACCCACTTTCCACATACCTGTTTTCTTCTTGCTCGCACGCATCATCCAATGACAACCCGTAAACCATCTACGACAAACAACCTTGTATACATCCGTAGTTGACTCACATACTGTCATCTCACGACACTCTTTTACACTGTACATTTTCGCCGCCCTGCTTAGGTGCGTTTTATCTAGAAAAAGCATGCCCTTTGCCAGCACCGTTGGTCTAGTTTCATCCCATAATGCTGTCAGAATTTCGTCAATATCCCTTGTGAGGTAATCCACATCCAGCATACTTGGCAAATAATCAAGGTAGAGAATCTCCCGTGAATGGAACAACATTTGGGACTCGTACACTCTTGGTCTAACAAGGGGTGGAGCATGCTCCCATGTCAAATCAGGTACAACATTATCTTCCTCCTCATCACCACCCTCATCAGGGAGGGGTGTGTCATCTCCGGACTTATCGACATTGTTGTCATAATCACTGGTCTCGTCTTGACTCTGTGCATCTTCCAGATCGCGATTAAATATGTCGTCTTCGGGAAATTGAGTCAAGACATGAGGTTTAAGTTGCTCATTTTTAATACAAAAACAACAAAATAATGAGCTACTCAAATATATAAACACTTTACATATAGCTATATCACTCCACTTACAAATTGTAATGTGTTGACATCCCATGATGGACATTACCCTGTTGCTGATGACTCCCGGATGGACCACCATATCCAACACACCAGAACTACACATATTCCAACTGGGTGTGGGTTCATAACTTGTAAAATTCATATCTAGCCGGTACCCCCTTGGAATAAATGAGTGTTAATACATATTCAATACAACAAAAATAAACATCGTAACACAAAGAAAAATTAAAGTTTATCACTCATCTTGTGTGTAACGACCCAATAGGTCGTTTTGTTTTCTAGAACCTCGTACTCCTAAATAAGACTCCTCGTAATTTCTTTTACTGATTTATGACTTGCGGGGATGGTTGGTTCAGGATTTGAAATAGTTTGGGTTGAAATCGGAACACTTGATTCCTTAAGGTTGGATTTAAAAGGTCAGGTTCGACATCAATCAACATTTTGAGTAAACGACCTCAGAATCGGGATTTAAAAATGTTCCAATAGGTTTGTATGATGATTTCGGGCTTGGACGTATGCTCGGAGTGGGTTTCGGATGACCCGGGAGTGTTTCGGCGCCAAAGAGTGAAAGTTGGATTCATGTAGGTTTTAGAAGTTCTATAAATGTGGTTTGGAACAAATTTTGGTGTTATCAAGGTCCAAATGGAATTATGAGACCAAGAATAGTTCCGTAATGTCATTTAATACTTGCACGTAAAATTTGGTATCATTCCGAGTAGTATAAGTACGTTTCAGCACGTTGGAAGTAGATTGAAGAACTTGAGGTTCATAAGTTTGATTCAATTGGTTTTAGGGTGTCATTCTTAGTTTTAATGTTGTTTCGGACTTTCCGAGGTTCGAGCTTGTCCGTTTTATGATTTCAAACTTGTTGGTATGTTTGGACGGGGCGTCGCGGGCCCCGGATGCCATTCAGACATCGCGTGAGTCTAGTTCAAGCTCAAAAGGAGTTGCTGGTGCACTAGTTCTGGTGCGACCGCACCTGCGGTTGGGCAGCCACAGGTGCGAGCTCATAGGTGCAGGCGAAGCATCGCAGATGCGGCCCAAGAGTGGAGCCCAAGTTCCACAGATGCGACCCCTCTTTCGCAGAAGTAAAACTGCAGGTGCGATCACCCGTCCGCAGGTGTGTTCCTAGCCGGTCCAGCCCATTTCCGCAGATATGGACAATTGTCCGCAGAAGCAAGACCGCAGGTGCGGTCAACACATCGCAGGTCGGAAGTCACTGAAGGCAGTGACCTTCATTTAATACGGGAGTTTGTCATTTTTGAGTCACTTCACTTCATTCTTGGGCGATTTGGGAGCTTCTAAAGGGAAGATTTCAACCTAGATTTGTGAGGTAAGTAATTTCTACCTAATGTGAGTTTAATACATAGTTTATGAGTAGATTACAACATGTAAATTTGTGGAATTTATGGGTTTAGAGTAAAACCTAGGGTTTTGATAAAAATAACATTTAACCACAAAATTTGTTATGGAATCTAGTAAAAATCACATATTCTTGATCCTAAGGTTATGGGTAACAATTTTCCTCGAAAATTTCCGGAATTTGGACACGTGGGCCCGGGGGTGAATTTTAGGAATCTTGTAATTTGGGTTGAGTAATCACTCTAATAGTGGAAGTATGAACTTTGGAGCCTATATTAATTAGTTTTTACCATATATGAATAGTTTTGGATTGTCCGACTCCGGTTTGAGGGTTTAGGCGCATTCTTGAGCTCGAAAGTAAGCTTTGGGGGCAAGGTAAGTCTCCTTTCTAACCTTGTAAGAGGGAATTATCCCCATATGCAAAATAATTGAATATGTGTTCCAAATTGTGGGGGCTACATACGCGGGAGGTGACGAGATTCCGCGCGTAGCTACTATTATGCTAAGTCTGGGTAGTTTAGGACCCAAAAGCATGCTTTACTTGCCGTACTTGAAACTTTATTGTCAAATTAAATTTCTTAAATCATATATAACTTGACAAAGAATTTCTAAAAAGTTTAAACATCATTTTCTTGATCGTTAAAGAGAAGTTGACATTTCTTTGGGTAATTGCTTTCTTGATGAATTCTTGATTGACTGTTTGATGTGTTTATTTATATTTGACTGCGTCACATGTATGATTCGTGAGCGGGGTAATAGATGCATCTATGGTTCGCGCCGTTCGACCATCCGGCAGTGCACATTTTATTATTTTTTTGGATCGGGCCGTACGACCTTGACATTATTTGTGCATGCTATTTGCTTGGTACTTTCTGTGATTTGAACTGCTTTAAATGTCTTGAAATATAAATTATTAGCTGAAATGATGGAAACTGAAATTTTAATTATGAAAGGACTTGTCACTTCCTGTTACTATCTGCTATTTATTCATGATATCCATGCTTAGCCTCACACTTAATTATATTATTTTGGCCCTAGTAAATGTCAAGTCGACACCTCTTCACTACTTCTTCGAGGTTATACTGGATACTTACTGGTTACATATTGTTTATGTACTGATACTACGCTTCTGTACTTAATTGTACAGAATCTGAGGTAGGTGCATCTAGCTACCCGCCCGGTGGGCGTTCCTGATACTTGACCGAGATTCCATGATGAGCTGCCCCTTTCTGATGTCGTTCAGCAGCATGCCTGAGTCTCTCTTTTGTTTATTACTATCTATTCTATTTCAGGCAGTAGGATAGTTATATTTTGTACATTCTACTAGATGCCCACACACACTTGTGGCATCAGATCCTGGCACACACATTAGTAGACTATTATTTTGGGTTGTAATCATATAATTATGACCTCTTTTAGTCACTTCCGTTTAAATTGCCTTAATAATTTGTTATTTATCTAATGCTATAAATTTAAGTTAAGTGGATGTTGGGGATGTATAATAAGAAAAATGTGAACTCACAAGTTGATTAGTGTTGGCTTGCCTAACAACGGTGTTGGGCGCCATCGCGACCTATAATTGAATTTAGGTCGTGACAACTGTTACACCCCATGTTTTCATACGTGAGAGTATGTCGTAACTCAATTGATGTAAGTTCAGAAATAAGATTATGTTTGGAGAACACCCATAAACATATCCTTAAGCTCTCTTCTAGGGTTTCAAAGAAGATTATCATCCCGGGCATGAAATCGAGAAGCGATAACATCAAAACGATCTCTACGACGTAAGTGCCATTATACCGCCTCTGTTTTTCTTTGTATTTAGAGTTTTGGAAGGTACTTCATAGTTAAAAAACGTCTAATATCTGTATTTAAGTGTTTAAATATCAAGGAAGGTTGATAAATGTGTTTCCTAATAGTTAGAAGTCATGGGACGATGATCGGAAGCCGTGAGTTCGAGTTATTTGACAAAAGTGGACTATTTGTGGGCTGTTTCGTGTTGGCCTCTTATGCTGATATTTTATGGAGTTTTGGAGGATAAAAGGTGTGGGGAAAAATACATAATGATGGAATGGTGGTCTGGTTGTTCGTCGTTATTTTTGTTAATGTTGTTTGACACTACTACGGTGGTCGTTTTGTGTATGAAGAGATTGCGTTGTGCTCGGCTGTTTTGTAGTATTTTGTGGTGTATATAAGGCTGGAAAATAATGTATATATGTTGTTGTTGTTGTGTTCTTGTGTTGTTGGTGTTATCTTGAATTTGGATGAAGTAAGAATAATAGGGGAGATGCTGCCCGTTTTTATACAAAATAAACTTGTCGGTCGTTGTGCGATAGTTGTACCTTTCGTAACTTAATGATAGTATTATTATTGTTGTTGTAGATTAAGGGGAAAAGAGGCGAGTTCAACTTGGTGAGTGGAAATATTGTGATAAGGTATGTTAAGGCTCTTCCTTCATTCTTTTGGCATGATCTAAAGTGAAACGAATGTAAACGATACGCTATTTAATAATGAATCTACTCCTAGCAACTAAGGTTGTCCATGTTTTTCTATCCTTACAAATCTATTCTAAGAAAGTATGTACGGGCCTTGAGTCCTAGTGAAGATCATAATGATGGTATGGTGTCCATAATGTTAATCGAAGGAGCAACTACCTTACGTCACTCCGAAAGGTTTAGAGCTTGATTCCATGAGTCCAACATGCATTATATATAGTATCTATTTTACTCTACCAAGCCGCGCTATAGTTGTCCGGGTACGGCACCTATTTTGCAACCACTGATCAGTTGGGTTTACCGAGCTCCACGTGGCTGGGTACGATTCTACCAAGCCTTATGATGGCTGGGTGTGTTTTTACCGAGTCCTCTACGAGGCCGGATATGATATGATGATGATGATGCCCACAGAGGAGGATATTTTTAAAAAGAATATATATATATATATATATATATATATATATTTATCACGCATTTCATGTCACTATATCTCAGAGGCACTCAGATGCTACAGGTTGTATCTCCTACATCTCTTTACATTACTATTCTTAGTTATGCTATTCTGCATTACATACTTAGTACTTTATTCGTACTGACGTCCCTTTTGCTTGGGGACGCTACATTTCATGCCCGCAGGTCCCGATAGACAGGTTGACAGTCCTCCTAGTAGGCTATCGGCTCAACGGAAGGTGTTGCTGCACTCCACTTGCTCCGGAGTTGCCTATTTGGTCAGTATGATTGGGACATGCATTGAATGGTATGGCGGGGTCCTATCCCGACCTTTTTGATGTTTATGTACTCTTAGAGGCTTGTAGACAAATCTCAAGTATATGGATACTTGTATGGCCTTGTCGGCCTATGTTTTTAGTTTACAAATTGTTATGTCAGCCTTATAAGAGCGTACGTCACATGTATACGTTTCTATATCATGTTAGGTCGTCATATGTCTAGCATTTCCTTATGTTTTATTTCGATTATGTCATGATGACCATTTTGGCTCATTTACCCGTGATAGTATGATAAGAAAGATATGTTATGTTGGTACTCGGTTGAGCAAGGTACCGGGTGCCCGTCGCGGCCCATAGGTTGGGTCGTGAAAAAAGTGGTATCAGAACAGTTCTGTCCTAGGGATGTCTACAAGTCGTGTCTAGTATTCTATTTTATGGGTGTGTTGTGCACCACACTTATAAGCAGGAGGCTACAGGGCATTTAGGACTATCACTCTTTCTTCTTACTCTAGATCCCATAGTAGAGCTCAGTAGTAAGAACTCAATTTCCTAAATTCTATCTTATTCATAATACGCCGATGCCTACATCTAGAAAGACGATTGGTAAGAGGTTGCATGTGGCTGTAGATGAGTTGAGTCAGAGGAACTCGATTTTGCACGATGCTTATGATGAGTAAATATAAGGTATTCAGTAGATCATGTGTGTACTAAGACAGGTGTTGATACCCAATTTTCCCTCAAAATATTTTTAAATTTGCATATATACCGGCAAAATCACTGGCATTTTTTCCATAATCTTCCATATTTTTATTAATCTCTTTTCCAAATTATTCAGCATTTTACACTCTATAATTATGCATAAATTGTATTATAAATAATTTTTAAAATATTTCCCAGCTCGATATACTATTTTTTATCCTATTGGGATTTAATTATTTCATAAATTAGCCAATTTGGCATTATTTACAGCAATTTTACAATTATAGCCTAATAATACATTTTATACCATTTAAATCAATAATTAGTCATTTTATATGTTTAATATTAGTTAATTACCTTAATTTCAGTTATTTATAATTAATTTTAGTTTTTGTAATTACTAGCTATTTATTAATTATTTCGCTATTTTAATGGGTATTTAACTAATGGCCATTTCTAATTTTCAATCGTAGCCCAAATTAAACCCAAACCCACTTGATTAAATCCGGACCCCTACCCATTTAATTATCCCAAATACCAGGCCCAAACCTTAAGCCACCCGACCCGATCCCCCTTTTAATCTGGACCGTTGATCACTTTTGATCAACGAACCAGATTAATTCTTACCATAATTAGACCTAAGACTACCCCCCCCCCTCGTCTTTCATTTTTACTCAGATGCTCATCTCTCTACTCTCTCTCTCTCTATCTCTCTAGCCCCCTCTAGAGACTTCCAGTCTCTCCACCTCCGACGAGGTCTGTTTGTCTTTTCCGACCGCCTCGTCGCCGGAGGCCATGGAATGCTCACCATCCTCAGGCCTCCCATGGCTCCTTTATGCCGGTGTTTCCGTCTCTAAGGTATTCAAGAGACAGGGTTCACTCTCTCATACCTTTGGCCTGTCTCAGGTCTTCATGGCTCGATCTTCAGTAAGATTTCCCTACTTTCCGACTAGATCCGGTGGTTTCTATTCCGACTCTCTCTCTCTGGGTTCTCTCTTTGAAACCCTAACTTCTAAACTTCCGATTCTTTTAGATCTTTAATAGACCTATACATATGATGAGGTTTTCTTGTGTTTTCTTTAAAGATTCTCCTATTTCTCGAACGATTCTTTATTTTTCTAAAACTAGGGTTTTAAAATTCTTTTCAAAAACAGTTTTCCTTCGGGTCTCTTAGTATTATTTTATGATTCTATTGTGTTTAAGCATTATTGTAGCCGCTCCCTTCTTGTTTAATTCATTTTGATAAAAAGCCCCAAATTTCTTGGGTACAATCTATGAGTCCAAGCTTTGTTTACAATAATGTTTTACCTGTTCTATTGCGACTGCTTTACTCTCGTGAAACACTATGTGGTTTTTGCTCTATACTTGCAGTTAGGGTTTCTGATTCTTTGTCGCTTCTGCCTAAGCCATGATAATATACTGATTCCTTTAATTATTTTCCATGTTCTGATGCGAATCCCTAATTTCGTGATTAGGGTTCCTAATTTTTGCTTAATATGTGTTATTTCGTTCAAATCAATACTGTTTTATCATTTTGAATCTTTGAATAAGTGTGATTAGCACTTTGTTGATTTTTACACCATATCCTTTACTGATTTTGAGCATCTCCTTAAATATGTGATATTTTCCTTGAGTAATACTGGTTTCCTGTAATTTGAGGGTTTCCTGACTGATTTTTTAGGATTTGAATCATCTCTTTCCTTATTTCCGTGAATAAACATGCAATCAAATTGACTTTCCTTAATTAGGATATTCTGAATCTAGCTCTAATCACATGCTCTATACTTTTACTACTACTTGTAACGATCCGACCGGTTGTTTTGTGTTATCAAACCCCATTCCCCTAAATGAAACTTCCCATAGCAGCTTATTGTGATTTATGACTTGCGGGGGCGGGTGGTCCGGGATTCGGAAGTGTTTAGAGTGCTATAGGACCTAGGAACTTGGTTCCTTAAGGTTGGCCTTTAGGGCCAAGTTTGACTTCGGTCAACATTTTTAGTAAACGACCTAGGAATTGAATTTTGACGGTTGCAGTAGCTTCGGATGATGATTTCGGACTTGGGCGTATGTTCGGAATGGGTTTTCGATGACCCCGGAGCGTTTCGGCGCCTAATATTGAAATAGGAGTTCCTTAGGTTCCTATTGTGGTTTGGGACGTGATTTTGAGTTATGGAGGTCCGGACAGGATTCTGAGATAGGGAATAGTTCCGTTATGTAAATTATGACTTGCCTGCAAAATTTGGTGTCATTCCGAGTAGTATAGGTCGGTTCGACGCATTGTTAGCGAAGTTAGAAAACTTAAAGTTCCTAAGTTTGGTTCTAGGGGTTTTGAAGTGTGATTTTGAGTTTTAGCGTTGTTTTGGGTGTTCCGAAGGCTCGAGCGAGACCGTATTATGATTTAGGACTTGTTGGTATATTTGGACGGGGGCTCGGGTGGGCCCAGGTGCCTCCCGAACACCACACGAGGCCAGCGGGCAGCCCATTTCTCGCAGGTGCGGACAAAGTTCCGCAGGAGCGGAGACGCAAGTGCGGTCTCTTCTCCGCAGGTGCGAGCCCAGGGCTCCTCATCCTTTTTCGCAGGTGCGAGCCTTTGCTTGCAGGTGTGAGACTGCAGGTGCGGTCCTCGAGCCGCAGGTGCGGAACCACTGTTAGACAGTGTGTTTCTTTAAAATACGGGATTTCTTTATTTGTCTTCATTTTCTTCCTCCTTTAGAGCACTTGAGAGCTTGGAGAAAGGGCTCCACGACCCAACCACTGCAAGGTAAGTAAATTCTATCTAAAAGTGGTTAATGCATGCATTGTTAGTAGGATTTAACTACTTAATTAGTGAAAAATTTAGGAATTTGGGTAGTAACCTAGGGCCTTCGAGAATTTAGAAAATTACCCGTCAATTAGCTATGAAATCAAGTAAAAATCATGTATTAATGATCCTTAGGCTATGGGTGAGTGTTTCCTTCGAGAATTTTTTGAATCCGAGCATGCGGGCCCGAGGTTGGATTTAGGGTTTTCTTCAAGAATGGTGAATTTGACTAAATAATAGGAGAATTCCATGCTTTGAATATGAATTGATATATTTGTATAACATTTGGCTAGTTTCAAGTCCGTGGGTGTCGAGTTCAGAGTTTCGGGCGCATTCTTGACCCGGGGAGTAGGTGCGACGCAAGGTGAGTCTCCTTTCTAACCTTGTAAGGGAGAACTGTCCCCTAGGTGATTTAAATACTATATGTGATAATTATGGAGGCTACGTACATATGAAGTGACGAGAGTCAGTACGTAGCGGCTATTTAATAGCCGAGTAGTTAGGCCCACATCATGCCTTGTGTTTTACTTAATATGAACTATATGCTTAATAAATTAAATGTTACATGTTACTTACTTCCCTGAGCTCATGGAATTTGAGAAAACCTGTAAGGAATTGTTCACTGAAAAGTAATTTAAAAAAATAAGTGTGTGCATGTGATCGCTTCGCAATTTACATTCCGCGAGCGGAGTGTGATTTTCCCCTACTCTTATGGGAACGGGCCGTATGCCACGGCGGATTGAGAGATGCACTTTTGGTTCAGGCCGTTCGATCCTCGGCAATGCATTTAGAGTATTGAGAGATGCACTTTTGGTACGGGCCGTTCGATCCTCGGCAGTGCATAGATGTGAGTACTTTATGGAAAGGTGCACTTATGGTTCGGGCTGTTCGACCCTCGACTGTGCACAGACATGACTATCTTATGGCTCCGGCCGTTTTTCCTTACCCTACATGCGCATGATTTATTTGTTACTAAATTCATGGATATTGATTTGACAGATATTTGGGGGAAAGTGAAGTAGTAATGTTCCCAGTACTTCCTTGGATTTCAGTTCCTTATATATATTTGTTGCTTTATGCCTTTACATGCCCACCGTTTCTATCATATTCTGTTAAATTATATTGTTGGACCTTAGTAAGTGTCATGTGGACCTCTCGTCCCTACCTCTTCGAGGTTAGGCGGGATACTCACTGGGTACATATATATTTATGTACTCATGTTAGGCTTCTGTACTTAATTGTACAGGTTCTGAGGCTGGTGCATCTGGTTGTCGGGCCGGAGCTTGACTTTATATTAGACGGACCGACTTCACGGTAGGCTGCTTTTCTCCTGGCGATCTCCGGCAGCACCATGGGGTTTTCTTTTGCTTATTTCCCATCTATTTCCTTCAGAAAGTGGGACTGTATATTATATCTTTTGTATATTCTGTTAGTATGCCCGTAGGACTTGTGACCCTAGTTCCTGGCACACACGTGATAGTTGTTATGGATTTCGAGTTTGTATATATATTGGCTCACGCCTCTTCATGACTGCTTTTGATTAAAAACTAGCTAGTTATCCTTGTCGAATCATGTTTTAGGTTTTAAAAAAACTGAGTATATGTTGTAATGTTTAATCTAATAAGAAATAATCCTTAGTAAATTGAGAGTTGGCTTGCCTGAATCCGCTGTTAGGCGCCATCATGGCCTAAGTTAGGATTTTTGGTCGTGACAACATAGTATCAGAGCACTAGGTTCACGTAAGTCTCACGAGTCACGGGCAAACTCAATGGAGTCTTGCGGATCGGTACAAAGACGTCTGTACTTATCTTCAGGAGGCTATAGGGAGTTAGGAATCCTCTCTTTGTTCCTATTCTATCGTGCAGTCGATGATTTACTAAATTCATTCTTCTATTCTCTCACAGATGATGAGGACGCGTGCATCTGATGTTCCAGACCCGGGAAGGGCCGCTACCCCCGCTGTCCGAGGTCGCGACAGAGGCCAGGGGAGGGCACCGGCCCGCGGTAGGGGACGAGGGAGTCCCAGAGCTATTCCGGTTCCGCCACTAGAGGAACCTATTATAGAGGAGCAGGACGAGGTGCCTCCAGCAGATACTGCTCCAGTAGACTTCATGACGGCGCCAGGCTTCCAGGCAGTCATGGGCCGTATGATGAGATTTATGGACACCATGTCCCAGGCTGGTTTATTTCCAGCAGATCCTGCCACTTCTCAGGCGGGAGGGGGAGTCCAGACCCCTACTGCCCAGGCTGCAGGTCAGACAACAGCGTTACATCATACCCCGAGTACACTGCCCGTGGGTGGGGTCCAGCCTGTCGCAGCAGCACCTGAGCCCAGACCAGCCGCAGACGGCGATCCGCATAAGTTATTGGATAGATGGACCCGATTGCACCATCCCGTCTTTGGGGGTGAGCGACATGAGGATGCTCAGGATTTTGTGGATAGGTGCAGGGACAAAGTGCACAACATGAGGATACTAGAGTCTCACGGAGTGGATTTCACTACCTTTCAGTTGGAGGGCAGAGCTCGTAGGTGGTGGCAGTCCTATATTCTCAGCAGGCCAGCAGATTCTCCTCCTGTCACTCGGGAGCAGTTCACGCAGATGTTTCTAGATAGATATATTCCTCCCTCTGAGAGGGAAGAGTTGCGGTATCAGTTTGAGCGGTTAGAGAAGGGGCAGATGTCAGTGACAGATTATGAGGCCGGATTTTCAGAGTTGTCTCGCCATGCACTCATGATACTACCTACTGATGCAGAGAGGGTGCAGAGATTTGTAGCTGGGTTGCATCCAGGTATTAGGGCCACCATGGCTCGAGAGGTGGAGATGGGTACTCCTTATCAGCTCGTGGTAGAGATTTATCGCATGATCGAGGGGTATCGGTCGAGGAGCAGGGAGAAGGGGCAGCAGGACAAGAGGGATAGATTCTCTAGAGATTTCAGGGGTGCCCTAGCTAGGGGTAGAGGTCAGTTTAGAGTGTTAAGCCCAGCAGGTCTTTATATTCAGCACCTCCACCACCTCCCCGATGTGTTCCAACGAGGCCTCATTTCAGTGCCATGCCAGAGCGTTCCTACTGTCCTCCAGCCATTCAGAGTTCACCTAATGGTTATCCCAGTCATCCGAGATCCTCCGACCCTTACTTCAGTGCTATGCCAGAGGGCTCTCATCGCCCTCCGGCCATTCAGGGTTCTTCTTCGGGGCAGCAGACTATGGTACCTAAGAGTTGTTACGAGTGTGGAGATCCAGGTCATATGAGGAGGTTGTGTCCCAGGTTTAGGGAAAGGCCGTGCAGCAAGGTTATCAGCCGATGGGTCCGGCACCAGTAGTCCGACCAACTAGAGGCGGAGAACAGGTCGGCAGGGGTCGTCCTAGAAGTGGAGGCCCGTTAGGGGGAGGTCAGGCAGCTCCTGTTCACTCTGGTGGAGCTCAGTCTTCCGGTACTCCAGCCAGATTCTATGCCATTCCGGCCAGATCAGATGCAGTGTCCTTAAACGCCGTGATCACAGGTATTATTACAGTATGTGGTAGAGAGGCTTCGGTGTTATTTGATCTAGGATCCACTTATTCCTATGTTTCGGTATTATTTTCTCATTTTATGGATGTCCCTCGTGAGTCCTTGGGTTCTCCTATTTATGTGTCCACTCCCGTGGGCAATTCTGTGGTTGTCGACCGGATTTGTCGGTCCTGTGTGATTTCATTTTGTGGGTTCGAGACTCGAGCAGATCTCTTATTGCTCGACATGGTTGATTTCGAGATTATTTTAGGCATGGATTGGCTATCTCCTTATCATGTCGTGCTAGATTGTCATGCCAAGACAGTTACTTTAGCCATGCTCGAGTCGTCTAGGGTGGAGTGGAGGGGTTCCTCAGTTAGTGCAGCCAGCCGGTTGTTTCATTCTTGAAGGCTCGACATATGGTCGAGAAAGGTTGTCTAGCCTATCTTGCTTATGTGCGGGACACCACCGCCGAGTCTCCAACGATTGATTCAGTGCCAGTGGTTCGAGATTTTGCTGATGTATTTCCTTCGGACCTTCCGGGCATGCCTCCCGATCGTGATATTGATTTTTGCATTGATTTAGCTCAAGCCACCCAGCGTATTTCTATTCCTCTGTACCGTATGGCTCCGAAGGAGCAGCTTGAGGAGTTGTTGGCTAAGGGGTTTATCAGACCGAGTGTATCGCCGTGGGGTGTTCCAGTTCTATTCTTGAAAAAGAAGGATGGGTCCATGCGGATGTGTATTGATTACCGCCAGTTGAACAAGGTTACCATTAAGAACAAGTATCCTTTGCCGTGCATCGATGATTTGTTTGACCAGTTGCAGGTGCTAGTGTGTTTTCTAAGATTGATTTGAGATCGGGGTATCATCAGTTGAAGATTCGGGCCTCAGATGTTCCGAAGACTGCTTTTCGTACGAGATATGGCCATTATGAGTTCCTGGTGATGTCCTTTTGCTTGACTAATGACCCAGCATCATTCACGGACTTGATGAATAGGGTGTTCAGGCTGTATATTGATTCCTTTGTCATTGTCTTTATAGATGACATCTTGATTTACTCACGTAAGCTGGGGGAGCACGAGCAGCATTTGAGGGTTGTGCTCCTGACTTTGCAAGAACAGAAACTATATGCTAAGTTCTTCAAGTGTGAGTTCTGGTTGGATTCCGTGGCATTCTTGGGCCATGTGGTATCCGGAGAGGGTATCAAGGTTGATCCTCAGAAGGTCGAGGCAGTTCAGAGTTGGTCGCGTCCTACTTCAGATACAGAGATCAGGAGCTTTTTAGGTCTATCAGGCTATTACCGTCGATTTGTGGATGGGTTCTCTTCTATTGTAGATCCATTGACAAGATTGACTTAGAAGAATGCCTCGTTCCGATGGTCTGACGAGTGTGAGGCGAGATTTCAGAAGCTCAATACAGCATTGACCTCAACACCAGTTCTAGTATTGCCTTCCGGTTCTAGGATGTATACAGTATATTGTGACGCTTCGCGTGTTGGCTTGGGGTGTGTTTTGATGAAGGAAGGGAGAGTTAATTCTTATGCTTCGCTCCAACTGAAGGTTCATGAGAAGAATTATCCTGTGCACGATTTGGAGTTGGCGGTGATTGTTCATGCTCTTAAGATTTGGAGGCACTACTTGTATGGAGTGTCATGTGAGGTTTATACAGACCACCGTAGCTTGCAACACTTGTTCAAGCAGAGGGATCTTAATTTGAGGCAGCGCAGGTGGCTTGAGTTGTTGAAGGATTATGATATCACCATTCTTATCATCCGGGCAAGGCAAATGTGGTAGCAGATGATTTGAGCAGGAAGGCGTAGAGTATGGGTAGCTTGGCTTATATTGCAGCAGAGGAGAGACCCCTAGCCTTGGACATTCAGTCCTTGGCCAATCGCCTGATGAGATTAGACCTTTCAGAGCCTCGTCGAGTTTTAGCACATGTGGTTGCTCAGTCTTCGTTAATGGGGGAGATTAAGGCCCGCCAGTTCTATGATCCATGCTTAGCAGAGCTTCGGGAGGCAGTGGTTCAGGGTAGGGAAAAGGAGGTTACTATTGGCGAGGATGGTGTTCTGAGACTTCAGGGCCACTTATGTGTTCCTAATGTTGATGTCCTGAGGGAGAGGATTCTAGAGGAGGCACACAGTTCTCGGTATTCATATATCATCCTGGTGCTACGAAGATGTATCATGACTTGAAGCAGCATTACTGGTGGAGGCGGATGAAGAGGGACATCGTGGAGTATGTGACTAGGTGTCTTAATTGCCAGCAGGTGAAGTATAAGCACCAGAGGCCAGGAGGCCTACTACAGCAGATGCCCATTCCTGAGTGGAAATGGGAGCGCATCACTATGGACTTCGTGGTTGGGTTGCCTCAGACTTTACGGAAGGTTGACGCGGTTTGGGTCATTGTGGATAGATTGACCAAATCGGCGCATTTTATTCCAGTAGCTACTACTTATACTTCTGAGAGGTTAGCCCAGATCTACATTCGGGAGATAGTCCGATTGCATGGTGTGCCGGTGTCCATTATATCAGATCGAGGTCCTTAGTTCACCTCGCATTTCTGGAGAGCATTACATAGTGAGATGGGCACCCAGATAGATCTCAGCACAGCATTTCGCCCTCAGACTGATGGCCAGTCGGAGCGTATAGTTCAGATATTGGAGGACATGCTCAGGGCATGTGTGATTGACTTCGGATTGGACCAGTTCTTGCCTTTGGCCGAGTTTGCTTACAATAATAGTTACCAATCCAGCGAGATGGCTCCATTTGAGGCTTTGTATGGTCGGCGATGTCGTTCCCCTATCGGGTGGTTTGAGCCTGGTGAGGCTAGGTTATATGGCACCGTCCTGGTGAGGGATACTTTGGAGCGGTTGAAGTTGATTCAGGAGAGGCTCCGCAGACAGAAGTGTTACGCGGATCAGAGGGTGCGTGATGTATCATTTATGGAGGGAGACAAGGTTCTGTTGAAGGTCTCGCCGATGAAGGGTATTATGAGGTTTGGGAAGAAGGGCAAGCTGAGCCCGAGGGTTATAGGTCCCTTCGAGGTGTTGAGGCGAGTTGGGGAGGTTTCTTATGAGCTAGCCTTACCTCCCAGTTTATCAGGAGTTCATCCAGTTTTTCATGTATCCATGCCCCGGAGGTACCACGCCGACTTCTCTCACGTGGTTGATTTCAACACTATTTAGTTCGATGAGAGTTTGGGCTACGAGGAGGAGCCAGTTGCTATTATTGATAGACAGGATCGCCAGTTGAAGTCCAAGAGAGTTTCTGTTGTGAAGGTCCGGTGGAGGGGCCAACTAATCGAGGAGGCGACCTAGGAGTCCGATAAGGACATGCGGAGTAGATATCCGCACTTATTCAGCACTTCAGGTATGATTCTAGGCCTGTTCGAGGATGAAAGTTTGTTTAAGAGGTGGAGAATGTAATGAACCGACCGGTCATTTTGCGTTATCGGACCCTGTTCCCCTAAATGAAACTTCCCATAATGGCTTATTGTGATTTATGACTTGCGGGGGCGGGTGGTCCGGGATTCGGAAGTGTTTAGAGTGCTATAGGAACACTTGGTTCCTTAAGGTTGGCCTTTAGGGCCAAGTTTGACTTAGATCAACATTTTTAGTAAACGACCTCGGAATTGAATTTTGAAGGTTCCAGTAGCTTCGGATGATGATTTCGAACTTGGGCGTATGTTCGGAATGGGTTTTGGCTGACCCGGGAGCGTTTTGGCGCCCAATATTGAAATAAGAGTTCCTTAGGTTCCTATTGTGGTTTGAGACATGATTTTGGGTTATCGGGGTCTGAACGGGATTCCGAGACCGGGAATAGTTCCGTTATGTTAATTATGACATGCCTGCAAAATTTGGTGTCATTCCGAGTAGTATAGGTCGGTTCGGCGCATTGTTAGCGAAGTCAGAAAAATTTAAAGTTCCTAAGTTTGGTTCTAGGGGTTTTGAGATGTGATTTTGAGTTTTAGCGTTGTTTTGGGTGTTCTGAAGGCTCGATAAAGTCCGTATTATGATTTGAGACTTGTTGGTATATTTGGATAGGGGCTCAAGTGGGCCCAGGTGCCTCCCGGACACCACACGAGGCTAAAAACCAGATGAAATAGCTGCTGGTGCACCTATTCTGGTGTTGACCGAAGGTGTGGGGGCCCAGTCGCAGGTGCGACCCCCAACAGGCAGCCCATTTCTCGTAGGTGCGGACAAAGTTCCGCAGGAGCGGGGACGCAGGTGCGGTCTCTTCTCCGCAGGTGCGAGCCTAGGCCTCCTCGTCCTTTTCCGCAGGTGCGAGCCTTTGCTCGCAGGTGCGAGACCGCAGGTGCGGTCCTCGAGCCGCAGGTGCGGAACCACTGTCAGGCAGTGTGTTTCTTTAAAATACAGGATTTCTTCATTTTCTTCCTCCATTAGAGCACTTGAGAGCTTGGAAAAAGGGCTCCACGACCCAACCACTGAAAGGTAAGTAAATTCTATCTTAAAGTGGTTAATGCATGCATTCTTAGTAGGATTTAACTACTTAGTTAGTGGAAAATTTAGGAATTTGGGTAGTAACCTAGGGCCTTCGAGAATTTAGAAAATTACCCGCCAATTAGCTATGAAATCAAGTAAAAATCATGTATTAATGATCCTTAGGCTATGGGTTTCTTCGAGAATTTTTGGAATCCGAGCATGCGGGCCCGGGGTTGGATTTTGAGATTTCTTCAAGAATGGTGAATTTGACTAAATAATAGGAGAATTCCATGCTTTCAATATGAATTGATATATTTGTATAACATTTGGCTAGTTTCGAATCCGTGGGGGTCGAGTTCGGAGTTTTGGCCGCATTCTTGACCCGGGGAGTAGGTGCGACGCGAGGTGAATCTCCTTTATAACCTTGTAAGGGGGAAATGTCCCCCTAGGTGATTTTAATGCTATATGTGATAATTGTGGGGTCTACGTACGTACAAAGTGACGAGAGTCCGTACGTAGCGGCTAATGCTATTATGTCTGTGTAGTTAGGCCCACATCATGCCTTATGTTTTACTTGATATGAACTATATGCTTAATAAATTGAATGTTACATGTTTCTTACTTCCCTGAGGTCATGGAATTTGAGAAAACCTATAAGGAATTGTTCACTGAAAAGTAATGTGTGTGCATGTGACCGCTTCCCAATTTTTACATTCCGCGAGCAGAGTGTGATTTTCCCCCACTCTTATAGGAACGGGCCGTACGACGGACTGAGAGATGCACTTTTGGTTCGGGCCATTCGATCCTCGGCAGTGCATAGAGAGGATTGAGAGATTCACTTTTGGTACGGGCCGTTCGATCCTCGGCAGTGCAATGATGTGAGTACTTTATGGAAAGGTGCACTTATGGTTCGGGCCGTTCGACCCTCGGCAGTGCACGGACATGACTATCTTATGACTCTGGCCGGTTGTCCCTATGCTGCATGCACATGATTTATTTGTTACTAAATTCATGGATATTGATTTGACAGATATTTGGGAGAAAGTGAAGTAGTAATTGTTTTATTCATTCCCAGTACTTCCTTGGATTTCAGTGCCTTATATATATTTGTTGCTTCACTGCCTTTACATGCCCACCATTTCTATCATATTCTGTTAAATTATATTGTTGGACCTTAGTGAGTGTCATGTCGATCTCTCATCACTACCTCTTCGATGTTAGGTGGGATACTCACTGGGTACATATATATTTATGTACTCATGCTACGCTTCTGTACTTAATTGTACAGGTTCTAAGGCTGGTGCATCTGGTTGTCGGACCGGAGCTTGACTTGATATTAGACGGACCAACTTCACGGTGAGCTGCTTTTCTCCTGACGATCTCCAGCAGCACCATGGGGTTTTCTTTTGCTTATTTCCCGTCTATTTCCTTCAGACAGTGGGACTGTATATTATATCTTTTTTATATTCTGTTAGTATGCCAGTAGGACTTGTGATACTAGTTCCTGGCACACACGTGATAGTTGTTATGGATTTCGGGTTTGTATATATATTTGCTCACGTCTCTTCATGACTGCTTTTGATTAAAAACTGGCTAATTATCCTTCTCGAATCATGTTTTAAGTTTTAAAAAAACTGAGTATATATTGAAATGTTTAATCTAATAAGAAAGAATCCTTAGTAAATTGAGAGTTGGTTTGCCTGACCCCGTTGTTGGGCGCCATCACGGCCTAAGTTAGGATTTGGGTCGTGACACTACTTATATGTTAAAGTCAGATTTTCAATAATTTCTTTCCTTATTTTTGTTACTGTTTGTTACCGTTTGGACATTGACTCCTTAATTTAAGGGAGTACTTGCCTTTATTGTATGTTGATTGATTTTGAGTCCCCATAATTACTGCTGAAATGTTAGTTTACCTTATTTGACTACCTGTTTTCAAACTATAAATACTTTGATCTTTCATTAGCATAACAGACGAACACACACATTGTTCAAACCCTCTCTTACTCACATACATATTCTCTACTGCTCTTCTCTTGATCACTTTCTATCACTAGTCGGCTGCCAGCCAGGACTAGTTATTCATTTGCTTACTCTTCATTCTGTAATTTCTATCCTCCAACTGGTATGTCTTCCATTTATGTTTAAGCTTCAAAACAATATGTTTCTTTGGGTATTTCAATTCATCTTATTCCTAATCTGCTTTTACTTATGGTTCTGTTGTTCTACTTGCAACTAGTTTCGTATGCTCTGCTGTTTAGTTCATAATACCTTTCCCCTTTAGTCTCAACATGTGTACTACCCCCTTGCATGTTTTTAATATTATTCTTCTTTTGTCTTCTTTTGATTCCTAGTGTACTACAATTGCACTATGTATACTCCAAACCTTTTCCTGAACCTATGTGTAACTATGTGTATTGTATGTTGTCCTCTCCCCATTACTCCCCCAATCTGATTCTGTTTAGTTCTTGGCATGAACTCTTGGTGACCTACTGTGTTTGTGACTATTTGGGTTCTATACCAGTCTGTGATACTCTAGTACTTCTCTAATGATAACTGGTATCCTAATCTGTTTCTATGTGTCCCCAATCCCTGCTTCCTTGTTTATGTGGTTGTCTCTCTATGTGTTGTGTACTGTTTATATTGGCTAAATGCTCCATCCCCTGTTCCTTTTATAAAAAAAACTATTTCCTAGGGCATTCATTTACTGTTATGCAAACACATTTCAAATAAACCATCATTTAGAGGTTTTCTTTTAACTCAACTCTTTTTTCAAATCATCTCTTGCACTTCACTTTATTCTTAGACCATAAGTTCTGCCCCTCATTGTGAGCACTGCTTTGGGACCCCTGAGCTCCCTTTGAACTCTTACACATTGAGGCTGGCACTTCCACACTGCACATGTTCAATTCTTTGTTATTAAGTCTGGGTGTGAGCATTGCCCGGGAGCCCTTGAGGTCCTTAGGGAACTTTGACACACCCGGATTATGAAAACGCTGTGAAATACCATGTGGCAGTGAGGTTTGGAGACTTGGGCCTATCCCCTGGCTCCTTATAGAATAGCTACTTATTTTCTCTATTTCAATTATGTAATTCATGATCCATGGCCTGTAATAACTTGTTGTAAATGACTCTTGGGGATGGATAGTAAAAAGGGAAGGGTTAACTATGCATGCTATAGATCTAAAAGGGTAGAAACCATACTCTTAGGTTTACATTTCCTATGTGCGCAATAGAAAAAATCATGTTTCGGGTTAACATGTGCAAAGCATATCATGCATTAGAAATCATGCTCTTTAGGATTTTTATAAACATTGTTTCAGCACTTTACTGCAATACTGTTATGTCACTTAGAAACATCATGTTCAATAATAACAATGAAAATGCTGCCATGTGATTATGTTCATACATTCTAAAAAATGTAATCCAAATCCTGCCTTAAACGAGTGTTAACAAATCTGAAATACTTTGCCATGTTATACGTAGAGACCATGTTCTAGTTAAACAACTAACAAAACAGGTCCCTCTCATACTTGCTGCATATTTTGAAAGCATGTTCAACTATTGTAACTGCATACATTTAGAAAATCTTGCCTAGGAATTTCGCATACAAACCATTCTGCATCTTCGTGCATTAGATATCATGTACTTAGGATTACATCTCATTCGTTTAGGCACACCTAGCCTAATCACTGATAAAATTAACTGCATTCAATTCTCGTAATCAACTGATAACAAGTCTATATTCTGAATACGTAGGACAATATGTTCTAGGTAATACAATGTTGAACAGCTTTCCTCTAAGTAATGCTGGTAATTGGTACATACTATCTCACACCTAGACAAGCCTTAGGTGATTAATTTGTCTAAGACTAAGAATCTTCCTTTCCTGTATATGTTGCTCAATGCTTAACAAGTTCTTTTAATCAGTAGGCAAAACTGATTAGGGCTTTCTGAGTAATAAAATAAACCTGCATGTCTGTTTATCTTCTGAACTCACTTAGACACCATGTCTTAGGATTCTGAACTTAACTACTGCCCTTAACTGTGTTTGAGTCGTGCTGTTTAATTGCTTTATTTGCGAAGGTAAATTTGAGCCTTTACTTGCCTCTTATGTATTCCCTTTTACTGCAGTCCTATATGCTTTTGTCTATCGCCCTAGAACTTTACCTTTTAAACCTAAGGGTCTGCTTAGTACCTCCCTCTTAGGATAGTAGTCCTAACCTCCTCCGGGACCGATAGGAAGGGGCGGGTAACAACACGCAATAGAGTTCGTGACCAACACGCGCTTTAATTACCTTCACAGGGGTGGAAAATGGTAGAATATGGATATGATGACCGGTGCGCTAATACCACGTGTAGCCCCTCTTTGAGGAGTGATTACCGGATATTGTACTGATGTGATCCACATTATTATAAACCTAGGATACCCTTTATATGCTTAGATTGTAATCTTTTCAAAATCTAACCTTCTTTACTATTTTTTTTCAAACATCTGCATGCTTAAGACTTATATCCCCTCTTATTTGAGCCTTATTCGTTTGTTTGCTAAGCTGTACAAATTCACAAAAAGTTGTTTGGCCGAGAACCACACTTGTGGATCTTGAGGGGTGCCTAACACCTTCCCCTTAGGATAATTTCAAGCCCTTACCCTATCTCTAGTTAGCAACGTAGTTGTAAATGAACCCCATTTTGGTGTCCTAATGCACCTTTAAAAATCTTTAGGTGGCGACTCTCAAAAATACAAGCCCCTTTCCCAAAAGGAAAGAGTTGTCCCAACCGAATGTCATAAACCCGATCTCCGCGAGGAAAGAAGGGGGCGCGACAGCATGGCGACTCTGCTGGGGATTTATCTAGGATTTTACCATTTCAAACGGCTTTGTGAACTTGTCTTTACTTTGTTAATACTTGCGACCTTTCCTTTTCCCCTTTTGTGCGCAATAACTTGTCTATTTCTTTAAGCATTTATTTGTTCTTCAAAAGTAACTGACATGCTCTTTATGTTTCCTTCATTTGTAACCGCTTTTAAATTATAAACTGCTTTCATAACGTGAAAATACATGACAGCGTGTCTTTAATGCTTATTTATTGCATGATCATGATCAACATTCATACTCCACTCGTGCCAAGCAAAATACTATAGCAACGCTTGATGAGTGGTTGAGCTCTTCCTATATTATTACCCCCTAAATTCGGAAAGGCTTATTTGCGGTAAAACTAGTCGATCAGCGGTGCAGTCAACGGTTCCGTTCCTTTCCCCATTGAGTTGTCCGCTCGAGGTACTAGTCTAAAACCCCATAGAAACCTTACTCAGTTATGTTGTTTCATGCATCATGGTCAAACCTAGCCAGGCTAAAGTGTGGTCCGCATGATAGCTTTTAAGATTGCCTTATCCAAAAGTCCACCGGATATTTCATAATCCCAACGGACACAATCACGTTCTATGCATTTATTTGGAGAACTAAATACTTGTATGCTAATCATAAGTGTATAAATAGTCGAGTCTAGTGGGGGTAAGGGCCTAACTATGTTTGTTTTGCAGAATATGAGGCACGAAATCCCAAGATTCGGCATGGTCAGCAATATCCATCCAACGCTCCTGAACTGGTGGGAATACCTTTCCTCCAGTGATAAGAAACACGTCAAGAAATACCTATTTCTAGGACTGCGTGAGCTAGGGAACCTGTTCGATGGGATCAAGGGTGCCGAATCTGGGGAAGGTCCTTCTGGGACCAAGTAGGATAGGATTTCCTTTTTTTCGTTTTTATCAATGTAATAAGGCCAATGGCCATTAGTGAATTTATTTTCCGCTTACTATTTTAGTGCCGTTTTGGATTTGTCTATTTCTACATTAATGAAATGAGGCATTTTGGCATCTAAGTTCTCCAAATCAACTTGTCGCTAGGCCTACTGATGCGAGGCTAGAATGCATAGTTTAACATGTGATATACCTTACATTTGAGGTGCATTAATGATAAAAATACACTTGTTATGTGCTTAATAGAGTTTATTTTATGTGTAGGTGAATTGAAGATGGAAACGGAGCTAAAGGGATACAAATACGTCGAAAAATACGCAAAAGGAGACACCAGGGCGATAGCCGAGCGACAGAGCTTTACTGCCTGGCGTTAGCCAGGCCTTAGGGATGAAACGCCAGCCCTACCCTGGCGTTAGCCCGGCGTTAGGGTTGAAACGCCAGCCCTAGCCTGGCGTTATCCAGGCCTTAGGGTCCAAACGCCCGGGGTTCCCAGTTTCGGCCAAATCCGAGTTTTGATGAGTTAAGTGTTTCCCGGTTGAAATAGAAGTCTCCTACATGGTTAGGGTTCGCCCTAAACATATAAATAGAAACCAAACAACACAACTTAGGAGGACGGAGGAGATTCGGAAGGATTTCGAAGGATTCAACAAGAAAACACAATAGAAGTGACAAACATTGATTTCTACATTTATTATTCATTACTTTATATTTCAATTATGAAATTTCTTTTAGTTTTGATTCTCAATAACATGAGTAGCTAATTTATTTAGTCTAAGGTTTTGGTAGAACCCGTTGGGGATGAATTCATTGTGATATTAATGTATTTTGTTTGATTAATCTCTTTTTGTTCAACTACGTTCTTATTGTAGTTGATTGAAAGGGCCCTTGATTAACTATTCCTATTTATTATGTATCTACTTGAGAGAGAGTGAATATTTAGGTAGTTTCTTGAACAACACCACTCCTGGAGTATAGACGAAAGTCATAACCNAAACCATAACCTTAGACCCTTTATTATCATTGTTACATTAAATTGTTAGTTAATTTCTAGTTTATTATTATTGATTGTAGAATTAGTTAAACATCACCAAATTGATATTCAAAGTCTTGAGAAACTTGATTTAGCAACAGTTTAGTATTTTATAGACTCAATTGCTACGTAAATTTCCTGTGGGATCGACTCTGGGCGTAATACCCTGGATTATATTTGCAACACCCCCTTAGTCTTCTACAAGACATAGTTGAGCGCGATCAAATTTTGGCGCCGTTGCCAGGGTATTAACGGTATTATCAATTGAGTTGAAAGAAATACAAAAATTCTGAAACATAGTCAATTTTCT
>ML305347.1:687-21854 GCA_005239505.1 Nicotiana paniculata | reverse complement strand
GACACTTCACTGTAATACTATAACGTATATATAACTTATTATAGTATATCTTAGTGTGTGTATGTATATATATGTATGTATATATATACATGAAGCGCTAGTAACACATGATCGGGTTATAGTATATGATACTGTATAACATACTCAGATGCATCGTTGAATATTCAAAACAAAACGTCTCGACCTGCATCAATTAATCTGTTATAATTGATTCATCGACTTATAACCTAGTGATGAATGTAATTCATTAACTCTATTATAATACAAATAATGAATACAATATCATATACTATAATATGCTATATATGTAGTTAAAGCAGCATGAAATGTGTGTGTTATATATACACACACACTAAAATATACTATAACAAGTTATATACACGTTATAGTATTACAGTGAAGTGTCTCTCTGTGTGTGTCTATATATATATTGGTTTATCAATTCATTAATTATTCGTACGTAGTAATGTATAAGATTGATCATCAATTACAATATAGTTTATGCGTGTGTATGAAATTACTCATATACTTAAATATAACTTACAGAATTACTTTACATAGATGCTATTATAATCTATTAAAAGTAATTACATAGTTAACAATTGGACTGTCGGGAAAAGCGACCACAGTTGGTCGCTAAATTGAAGAAAATTATTAAAAAATAATTATAAATATATATTATAACCTAGTAATGAATAAATATAATCCACTAATTCTGTTATAATACAAATAATGAATACTACTCTCATATACTATAACATGCTATATACGTAGTTAAAGCAGCACGAAGTGTGATATGTATATATACACACACACACACATACTTTGGTAGCCGTATATACGTATCAATCCCTAAAATAAGTTGACCCTGTGTTCCTAGCGCTTCATGTTCTTATTTATATATATATATATATGTCACGTCCCGAAATCCCACCGTCGGGCCGTGATGGCATCTAACGTTGAACCCGCTAGACAAGCCAACGTGTGTAGTTAAACTAGCATCATAACCTCATCATAACAGAATAAAATAAATCAGTTCACAAATTAAACAGCGGAAATAAATACGGTTTTAAGCTAAGTAAAGACAATTACAATATATCGACGCAAAATTTCCCAAAACCTGGTGTCACTAACTTACGAAATGTCTAAGAGTGCTAAATACAAGTCTGAAAGGAAATACATGTCTGCCTCTGAAACTAAAGGAAAAACAAGACAGAATCGAAGACAAAGGGATGGAAGAGACGCCAAGGCCCACGAACGCCAACGGGTATACCTCGAAGCCTCTATAATGAGCTGGAAGACACTCCCACTAATGATGTCCTACGGGTCCGGCTGCGTAATCTGCACAACATAAAGAAGTGCAGGTATAGCATCTGTACAACCGACCCCAGTACTGAGTAAGTGCCTAGCTTAACCTCGGCGAAGTAGTGATGAGGCTAGAACCAGACTACCAAATAAACCTGTGCAGTTCAAATAAATACAAATACATATATGCAACAGATAAAAAATATAGGAAGAAAACAATGAATAAAGGAAGGAGAACATGCTGTAGGGAGATAACAGTTTCATATAAGAAATCTCAATAAGGAAAAAAACCACAAAGCCAGCATATCAATAAGGTCAAGAAATCACAAACTTGCACGACATCACCCTTCGTGCTTTTACTCTCTTTCCTCACTATGCAAAGTATAATGTAATCAATGTAAATCATGGCACGGTATCACCGTTCGTGCTTTTACTCTCTTTCCTCACTGTATAATCAATGAATATGGTACGGAATGGTACATCGTACGGCACGACATCACCCTTCGTGATTTACACTCTTTCCTCACAATGTCAAACAATGCACGGCATCACCCTTCGTGCTTTACACTCTTCCTCACCCAAACAACAATCACAAACAAGGGCAAGGAAGTAAACAAAATAGAAATAGAAATCCCGACAAAGGAACAACAACAGAAATCTCAACATCTCAGCAAGGGAGACAATATCAAAAAATGCACGGCATCACCCTTCGTGCTTTACTCTCATTCTCACCAAGACAAGTGCACGGCATCACCCTTCGTGCTTTAACACTCTTCCTTACCCAAACAACAATCACAACCAAGGGCAAGGAAGTAAACAGAATATATATAGGAATCCCGGCAAGGGAACATAATTAAACAAGTAAATCCTGGCAAGGGTAACATCAATTAAACAATTTAATTCCGGCAAGGGTAACATCAATTAAACAATTTAATCCCGACAAGGGTAACATCAATTAAACAATTAAATCTCGGAAATGGTATATTTCAATAACTCTTTCTCTTTCTTTCACTTTCATTTCCATGAGTTATTCTATCACTTGAGCCAACGCTCCAAAGGATGTAATATCTCATATTTCTTCATTATTCATTTCACAATTTGAGCCAATGCTCCAACATAGTTTACAAAATACAATTCCCTTCACATATTANCAATGTATAGATACTCGTCACCATGCCTATACATCGTATTTGAAAATTAGCAAGTAGCAAATTATACTCAACTCCTATTCCCTCAAGCTAAGGTTAGACCGAACACTTACCTTGGGTCCGAAGTATAACAATCAACCCGAAACCACACGTTTGCCACGAGTATCCGACTCCAAATGGCCCAAATCTATTCAAATCAATTTCATACCGTAAATAACATCTCATGCAACTGATTCTACTATTTAATTCAAGCTTACGACGCGAAATTAGGTAAAATGCCCCTCAGGCTAGCATATCAGAGTCAGATAAATTTTACATTTTCAGAACCCTCGTACTCTCACGAGTCTAACCATATAAAAATCTCTCAAATCGGAGGTCAATCACCCACTCAAACCCCAATTTTAGAAAAAACTCAAGTTCTACCCAAAACACTCAATTTCACCCATGAAAATCTTTGATTTTAAGTTGAAAACATGTTAAATGATGTTAATGATTGAAAGAAATGAGTAAAAATCAACTTACAACTGATTTGGAAGAGTCTTGTTCTTGGAAAAATTGCCTAAGAGTGTTTGAGTTTGAGAAAATATGAAATATTAAGTAAAAACTCGGTTTTGTACAGGGCAGGCTACTGGTTGGCATTGCAAATGCGAACAGGGGTTCGCAATTGCGAACACCCCTGACATGGGAATTGCGAAGCATAGTTCGCATTTGCGATCACTGTCCAGGAGGAGAGACTTCACATTTGCGATGAATGGCTCGCATTTGCGATCCCTTGCCAGCCAGTGCACCTTCGCATTTGCGATGCTGGCTTCGCAAATGCCAAGCCTGCAAATTAGTCACATCAACAGTTCTAAGTTCAGAAAAATGCAATCCGTAGCCTATCCAAGACTCACCCGAGCCCTCGGGTCCCCAAACCAAATATACACACTACCTCAAAAACATCCTATGTACTTATCCGTGCGATCAAATCGCCAAAATAACATCATATACATCGAATTAAGCCTCAAAATCCATGAATTCTATCAAATTTCATAAAACATCAAATTTTCCATTTTAAGTCCGAAACACGTCAAACGAGATCCGTTTTCAACCAAACTTTACAGAAAGGACTTAAACCATATATAAGACCTGTACCGGGCGCTGGAACCAAAATACGAGCCCGATACTATCACTTTCTAATCAGATTTCACTTTCGATTTCCTTAAATATTTTCAGAAAATAATTTACTCAAAAATTCATTTCTCGGGCTTGAGACCTCGGAATTCGATTCCGGGCATATGCCCAAGTCCCATATTTTCCTATGAACCTTCCGGGACCATCAAATCACGGGTCCGAGTCCGTTTACCCAAAATGTTGACCGAAGTCAAATTTATTCATTTTAATATCAAATATTAGCATTTTTCATAGAATTTCATATTTAAGTTGTTCGGCTACGCGCCCGGACTGCACACGCAAATCGAGGCAAATAAAAATGAGGTTTTCAAGGCCTTGGAAGTACGTGATGGGTAATAACATAGGTGATGACCCTTTGGGTCGTCACAATATAGCATTACAATGATGTGTGTGTGTCTATATATATATATATATATATATATGTATATGTATATATATGTATATGTATAATACGCTTCGTTGTATGATTGATTCATCAACTTATAACGTAGTGATGAATGAATGTTATATACATATACACACAAACATAATACGCTTCGTTGTACAATTTTAACTCCATATATAGCATGTTAGAGTATATTTTAGTGTATTCATATCTTGTATTACAAAAGTGTTAATGAATTATATTTATATTATTTATATGATTTATCAATTCATTAATTATTCGTACTTAGTAATATATAAGACTGATCATCAATTACAATATAATTTATGTATGCGTATTAAATTAGTCATATACTTAAATATAACTTTAAAAATTACTTTACATAGATTCCATTATAATCTATTAAAATTAATTACCTAGCGAATAATTATTTATAATACTTTTAGTTAAATAAAATAATTATTTAAAGCTTCTAATAAATTTTTATAATAATTTTAGTTATAATAATTAAAAAGAAAAATAAAATGTTTTGTCTTTATAAACTGGGGAACTTCAACCCCGTATGCTGAAGCTGTTGTCTTTATAACTTGGGAACTTCAGCCTCGTATGTTGAAGTTCCCCATTTACAAAATACAAAACTTCATCTCTAGAGATGAAGTTTTTGTCTTTGTAAATGGGGAACTTCAGCATACGTATGCTGAAGTTTTTGTCTTTATAACTGGGGAACTTCAGCCCCGTATGCTGAAGTTCCCCATTTACAAAGACAAATAGCCGCATATACGTATCAATCCCTAAAATAACCTGACCCTGTGTTCCTAGCGCTTCATGTTCTTATTTATATATATAGCATTACAGTGAAGTGTTTGTCTCTGTGTGTGTGTCTATATGTATAATACGCTTCGTTGTACGATTGATTCCTCAACTTATAACATAGTGATGAATGAATGTTATATACATATGCACACTAACGTAATACGCTTCGTCGTACAATTTTAACTCTATATATAGCATGTTAGAGTATATTTTAGTGTATTCATCTCTCGTATTACAAAAGTGTTAACGGATTACATTTATATTATTTATATTGATTTATCAATTCATTAATTATTCGTACTTAGTAATGTATAAGATTGATCATCAATTACAATATAATTTATGTATGCGTATTAAATTATATACTTAAATATAATTAAAAAATGACTTTACATAGATGCCATTATAATCTATTAAAATTAATTACCTAGCGAATAATTATTTATAATAATTTTAGTTAAATAAAATAATTATTTAAAGCTTCTAATAATTTTTTTATAATAATTTTAGTTGTAATAATTAAAAAGAAAAATAAAATGTTTTGTCTTTGTAAACTGGGGAACTTCAGCCCCGTATGCTGAAGTTGTTGTCTTTATAACTTGGGAACTTCAGCCCCGTATGCTGAAGTTCCCCATTTACAAAAGACAAAACTTCATCTCTAGAGCTGATTTTTGTCTTTGTAAATGGGGAACTTCAGCATATGTATGCTGAAGTTTTTGTCTTTATAACTAGGGAACTTCAGCCCCGTATGCTGAAGTTCCCCATTTACAAAGACAAAAACTTCAGCTATAGAGTGGAAGTTCCCTAGTGTAACTGGGGGAACTTCAACACCGTATGCTGAAGTTTTTATCTTTATAACTAGGGAGCTTCAGCCCCGTATGCTGAAATTCCCCATTTACAAAGACAAAAACTTCAGCTCTAGAGCTAAAGTTCACCAGTGTAACTGGGGGAACTTCAGCACCGTATGCTGAAGTTTTTGTCTTTATAACCGGGGAACTTCAGCCCCGTATGCTGAAGTTCCCCATTTACAAAGACAAATAGCCGTATATACGTATCAATCCCTAAAATAACCTGACGCTGTGTTGCTAGTGCTTCATGTTCTTATTTATATTGATTTATCAATTCATTAATTATTCGTACTTAGTAATGTATAAGATTCATCATCAATTACAATATAATTTATGTATGCGTATTAAATTATATACTTAAATATAATTAAAAAATGACTTTACATAGATGCCATTATACTCTATTAAAATTAATTACCTAGCGAATAACTTTTTATAATAATTTTAGTTAAATAAAATAATTATTTAAAGCTTCTAATAATTTTTTTATAATAATTTTAGTTGTAATAATTAAAAAGAAAAATAAAATGTTTTGTCTTTGTAAACTGGGGAACTTCAGCCCCGTATGCTGAAGTTATTGTCTTTATAACTTGGGAACTTCAGCCTCATATGCTGAAGTTCCCCATTTACAAAAGACAAAACTTTGTCTTTGTAAATGTGGAACTTCAACATACGTATGCTGATGTTTTTGTCTTTATAACTGGGGAATTTCAGCCCTGTATGCTGAAGTTCCCCATTTACAAATACAAAAACGTTTTATAAGTTAAAACGTGGCACAAAAAGTGGGTACGGATGCAAAAGCCCCCATTTTTCATATTATCTGCCCAAAAATTTCACTTCTCCTCTCTTTCCCTCCCTCCCCTTCTCTGTCACTCCCACTGCCGCCCCCCACCCACTGACGGACCACTGCTTGCCGGACCTCCCCTTGTCACCGCCACTGCTCGCCGGACCACCCACTGCCGCCCCCCACCACCCTATCTCTCATTCTCCACCTTAACAAAAGGTAAGTTTGAACTTGAATCTTGAATCTTTTTCTAGTTTTAGTTTCAATTATGTCAACATTGTAGTTTATTGTTTGATTTAGTGTTTCAATTATGTAAACATTGTATTTTATTGAGGATTAGGGTTTACGGTCTTGCCTTAAAAAAAGGTAAGTTTGAACTTGAATCTTGAATCACCGGACGAGGAACAATACGTTGATGAGCTTTAAAAAGTTGGTTTTTTTACTACTTCTCGTTTTATAGCTATTTTATTATATGTTTCAATCTAAATATGTAATTTTTATGCAGATGACAGGCAAGGGTCGAGGTACGATGACCCTACGGGTTCTCGAGGTAAAGGAAAGGCTAAGAAGGGAAAGAGGAGATTAGAAGATACTCCTCCCTCTTTTACACCCTCTTCACAGGCGCCGCTTATGTCTTATCCTCCACCCGATGGATATTATGAGGCGCCATAGCATCACCAGCCTAGCTACATCTTTGTGTAGACACCGGGTCTTTCAGCACAGGGCCCTAGGACTGTACGTCCAGCATACAGTCCAGCTGCCTCACGAGCACATGGCTCACATCCATCCAGGTCACAGCCACGGGGGTCACAACCACGTGGGTCACAGCCACTGGTGTCACAGCCACGGGGGTCGGGGGCATCAGTATCACAACAGCTTCCGATCGATCTTGCGATGTCGCAGTCACAGGGATCACATCCATCTTCCTCATCGGCTCCATCTCTTACAAGCCTTCGCCTGCGAGATACTAGCTCTGACCCCCTACACCTTCCACACATGCATCTAATGTACCTGTTTCCGATGATGATGTTGATGATGACGAGGAGGTGCATAAGGATAAGTATGGAAAGATCATCATAGTCCCTGCGGGTGATGGGTAAGAGCAACTTGATTTTTTTACGTTTATTGTTTTGTACATGTACTAATATATTAATGTGTTTTTTTTGTTAAATTGTAGGTTCATCCCGAGTAACACTACTACGATCATAATAACCAACACCACCAGAAAGCTTTATGATGCCCCTTATACGAGTTGGAGCAAATTCCCATTCTCGCCGAAGGAGCAAATTTTCAATGAATTTAAGGTATAAATTTTCTTTTAAGCTTTATAATTATTTATATTTATGATATTTTCATACAATATTTAACTTTTTAAAATATAGAGCAAGTGTGTATGAGAACACCACTATAACGCGAAGGTGGCGCGTAATTTTAATCTTAAGGCTCGGAAGCGGTTGTCGCATAGTTTCTTCAACGCTAGACTGTACAACCAGAAGCCTAACTGGTTGCTTGACGATTTTTGGAGGAATTTGCAAAGGCAGTGGCTTACCATGGAGTTATTAAAGAAGAGCGAAAAAGGAAATAAAGCTCGCGCATCCGAGAAGGGTGGTTCCTTGCACACTGGAGGTGCGATAAGCCAAGGGACTATAAAAAGAAGATTGGTACATAATTTATTCATTTATTTTAATTTTCAAAGTATATCTATTCTGTTTATTAACTATAATTTATGAATTTTTAGGAAAAGAAACTGGGTCATCCAATAAAGCAAGATGAGTTATTCAAGGAGACTCATATTGTCAAGAAAAAGAAAGAGACTGATCCAGAAAGGTGGGTCGACGACCGATCATCGACTGTACATGTAAGTTTTCTCTTTTCATTAAGTATTATGATATACTCTAATATAATCTTTCAAATACTAATTAAATAAAAAATTTCTTATAGGGTCGCTTCAGAGTTGACATGGAGTTCAACTACCTAATGAGTCGGGCGAGCCAATCCATATTTCGGAGGAGGATGCAGAAAAACTATGGATGCAGGTGGATGGAGGTGCAAAATATGTGAAGGTATACGGGCTTCCTAATAAGAAGTTCCACCGCTATCACTGCGGAATGCAAGGAATAGGAACTTCCTCGCAAGCCGAGCAACTTGATGGGGAGAGCCTATCCACTATGCGGGAGACTGTGACAAAGCTCACAAGCGAGCTATAAACATCCAAGGAACGAGAACGGCTTAGAGATGCTCAGTACGTTAGCATGCAAGCTCGGTACGAAGGTATGCAAGCTCAACTTAAATTTCTCCTAGCTTCTGGAGCTTTTCCGATTCCCTGGTCTCGCGAGCCATCGCCAGAGGCTCAAACTTGAACGTGAGCGTTCCTTCCGTCCTCCCCGTGTTAGTTCCTCCCGTCCTCCCCGTGATCGTTCTTCTCGTCCACCACGAAATGACCCTTCTCATTACCGTCTTGATAATGAAGATCCATCAGACGGTGATGATAATGATATAGAATGAAATAGTCATTGAGTACTTTTATATACTTTGACCTAGACAATAGAACTTTGGTCCGTTTTGGAATAGGCTTGTAATAAGTGTTAACTTAGTTTTGTTAGTTAAATGTGTCAGTTCTGTTGAACTTTATACGTTGTTGGTTTTAATGTTGGTTTTAATATTGGTTTAATTGTTGTTGTTGTTGTTGTGTTGTTAGTTCGTATTGTTGTTGTGTTAGTATTGTTGTTGTTGTTGTGTTAGTATTGTTGTTGTTGTTGTAATAGGATTTGGTATGCTGGCAGGTGGTGTGGCTGTCAAAATAGGCAGTTTCTGCCAAAATAAAACCCAGAAAACGACCAAAGTTGGTCGCTATTAAACCCAGATTTCCAGAATAGCGACCAAAGGTGGTCGCTAACTAACCCCGATTTCCAGAATAGCGACCAACTTTGGTCGCTATGTTATTAAAAAAAATATTTTTTCTGGAAATTAGCGACCAATTGTGGTCGCTTTGGTTTAAAACAAATTAAATGAATTAGTAAAAAAATTATTTTTTCTGGAAATTAACGACCAATTGTGGTCGCTTCTGTTTAAAACAAATTAAATAAATTAATAAAAGCGACCAACTGTGCTCGCTATTTTCCACATTTTAAAATATTATATTTTATTTACAGACCAAAGTTGATCGCTATATTTTGTATAATAATAAATAAATAAATAACGTAATTTAAAAATAGAGACCGAATTTGGTCGTTAAATTTATATTATTAAAATAATATAGCGACCAAAGTTGGTCTCTTTTTTTGATACCCGGAATATTTGGTCAATTTAACATAGAGACCAAAGTTGGTCGCTAATTTAACATAGAGACCAAAGTTGGTCGCTAATTTAACATAGAGACCAAAGTTGGTCGCTAATTAGCGACCAGCTTTGATCTCTATGGTAAAGGGACCAGCAAAATAGCGACCAAACCTGTTTGGACGCATTTTGGTCGCTTTTCACTGTTTAGGGACCAACTTTGGTCGCTTTTTGCGGTCATTTTTACCCAAATTTTTAGTAGTGTATACTAATTCCAGTTTCCAACAAATAATTAGGCTGACTTTATGTGTTACAAGTTGTCTTCATTCTTTATACTGTTTGTTTTTTATGTCTTCAACTCCATTTTGCCTCGTAACAGCTTACAAGTTTATAGTATGCAAAATAAATACTTATGTACCAAAAGATCTTACACTGTCTGAAAGATAAACTAATGACTCCCCTTGTTAATCATTCATTGAAGATAAGCGTGTGAGTATTTAGTTTTATGTTAATTTCATCTGTAAGATTGTTAATAATTTTTAGTCACATGACGGGTAATGTGAGTACTTTTTTCTGCTTTTGTTGTATAATAATAGAAATGAGCCAAAGAATTTAAGTTACAGTATAATTTTTTCCTTCTAAAAACCTTCTTTTGCTAGACCGACTATACAAGAAATAAACATAATATCATATTTCCAAATAGAGCGATTGTCAACACAAAAACTTTTTGGTTTATCAATCCCATATTAATTAGGAACCATATGTCGACATGACTTAACACAAATTAGTTATCTATTTGAACGATAATGTAACGATTCGGTCGATCGTTACGTAAAATCTGCATTTATATTTACTCTTATTGCCTTGTCATATGTTGGTTATACTGTTTTTGATGTGTCAGAGTTGGTAGGCTCGGAATCAGAATGGTTGTAGTGAGAGTTTAGCCATTTAATCTTTAAAAATAGCCTTAAAATGCGAAAAAGTCAACTGAGAGTTGACTTATTGGTAAACGACCACGAAATGTGAATTTTATGGCCCGGATAGCTTCGTTAGATGATTTGGGACTTAGGAGTGTGTTCAGAATATTTTTGTGATATCCGGTGTAGCATTAGGCTTGAATTGACGAAAGTTAGTTTTTGGTGATTTCCGGTCGGCAGTGGAAAATAGGCTATCGGGTCGGAATGAAATTTCGGAAGTTGGAACAGATTCGTAATTTATTTTGGATATGTTTGCAAAATTTCAGGTCAATCAGAGTTGTTTTGGATAGTTTCGGCATCGTTGATGGATTTTAGAATTTTCAAAGTTCTTAGGCTTGAATTTGATGTGATCTTGGTGTTTTGATGTTATTTTGGGTGTTCTGAGGGTGCAACTAAGTTTGAATGATCATATATGAGGTGTTGGTATGTTTGGTTGGGGTCCCCAGGGGCTCGGGATGGTTTTGAGTGGTTAACGGGGAGTTTGGAGTGCTTGTGTTGCTGCTGAAGTTGCTGGTGCTGGTGTAACCGCACCTGCGGATGGTTCATCGCAGGTGCGGGCCTGCAGGAGCGGAAGAAGCCTCCGCAGGTGCGAGATTTGGCCAGCCAGGGAAAAGGTCGCAGAAGCGGATAGGGGGCCGCACCTGCAAAGTCGCAAGTGCGGAATGTGAGTCGCAGGTGCAGAATGTGAGTCGCAGGTGCGGAGTTAGGTCGTTTAATGAAAATTCGCAGGTGCGGTTGATTTGACCGCAAGTGCGCTAATAAGGCTGCAGGTGAGGAAATATATGGGCAGAAAGTATAAAAAGGAGACCTCGCGAATTTTAACCCTTTTTTTCCACCATTGTTGTGCGGGTTCTGAGGTTTTTGAGGGATTTTGAAGAGGGAAACGTTGGTGCATAATTGAGGTAAGCTTTTTGGACTCATTAACTCGATTGTAGGTGATTAAATACCTTAATATCAGTGTTAAAATCATGAAAATCAGTAGAAAAAGGTGGAATTAGGGCTTTAAATTATGAGACCTTTAGGGGTCGATTTGAGGGGTCAAACGAACTCCGATTTTAGCGTTCTTGTTATGTACGGACTCGTGAGATGATGACGAATATTTTAGTATAAAATTTTTCGAGTTCCGAGACGCGGGACCAGGGGTCAGTTTTTGGCTAAATTCGGGTTTTATTCTAAAATTGGTACTTTTCGATTGGAATTCATTCCTTTAGCATAATTTGATGATAAAGATCTGATCTTTATAGATTTGGAGCGCTCAGAAGTTGATTCGAGAGGCAAGCGGGTTGCAAAGTAGTTTTTCGGGCTAGTTTGAGGTAAGTAATGTCTTTAAATCCTGTCCAGAGGGTATGAAACCCCGGACTTTGCATCCTTTCACGGATTTTGGAATGCAGAGATTGGAAATTTGGAAATATATTCCTTTTATGGCAAATATTGAGTTGCGAACCCGATTTTAAAACCTATGCTTAATAGTATTGATATATTTTGATAAAATTTAGGTTGTAAGCCATGTTTGGGGCCTAGTACCGATATGTTTACCCTTTGGGGGCTATTTTTACTATATTCCTCACTTGATATGTTATGATTTCTACTCAGTATTTTCTTGATAATTGTTTTTGACACTCAGAGTATTTTGATATTATTTCTTGAAAATGAAGCATTGTTTTGGGTCGAGAACCCGGTATAATGATGGCCCGAGTGGCATGTTGAGAGTGTCTGACTGAGTGAGGTTGAGGGCCAATATTGTGTGGATGTTATGATACGAGAGAGGTCGAGGGACAATATTGTGAGTGATTTATGTCATGATGTGGCTTGTTATAGCGCTTGGGCTGTAGGAGCCCCTCCGGAGTCTGTACACACCCACAGTGAGCGCAGGTACCTACTGAGTGCGAGTGATGCCCGCTGGGTTGATACTGAGTGATGGTGAGGTGCTGAGGGAAATTGTTACGAGAAATGATTATGGCCCGAGGGGCAGATTTATGATGATTTTACTGAGTTTTTGACTATGATTCACTTCGTTTTTTCAAACTGATTTTACTGAGAGTTTTACTGAGATATATTGAAATTATACTTGTTTCAAAGGATTTCTGGAAATTGGTTTTCGAACTTATGTTTTTGATGAATACTTTATGGTGACTTGATGTTTTACTGTTTTGTGAATTGGTGTTTTGTGCTGTGTGTTTCTTATTCTCAGACTGTGATTTATTTTCATTACTACTGAGTTGGCATACTCATCATTACTCCCTGCACCTCTGTGTGCAGATCAAGGTACTGGTTCGGAGCAGTAGTCGTCCGAGTTCGTTATCAGCAGCTTACGAGATTTCGAGGTTGCTGTCCAGCGTCCACAGCTTCTCCATTTCCCTTCCTTTATTAGTATTAGTATTTATTTCGTAGACATTGATTAAGACATTAGCAGAATTAGTTTTATTTCTTAGATGGTCGTGACCATGTTGACTCTAGTCATGGGAGAGTTGTTTAGAATGTTAGATTATTATTAGGGCGTAAAGACTTAAAGAAATTATTTTATGCTTTGTTGTCGCTTGTTATTGATTATTGAAACATTATAATAGAACGGATGGGTAGTTATTTGATGGTTGGCTAGCCTAGTTCCACAATAGGCTCCATCACGACCTGTTAGGAATTGGGATCATGACAAGTTGGTATCAGAGCTCTAGGTTGCATCGGACTCAACGGTCATGAGCAAGTTCAGTAGAGTCTTGCGGATCGGTATGGAGACGTATGTACTTATATTTGAGAGGATGCAGAACACTTAGGAAACATCTCTATTTTCTTGAACTCTTTCGGTCCAATCTATTGATTCTTGAAATCTAAACTAATGTTGTTTCATTCTACCACAGATGGTGAGGACACTCAATACCTCAGGGTGACCAGACACTAGCCAGACCCACAAGGAGTCGGGGCCGTGGTGGAGTTAGGGGATCATCCCGTGTAGCAGCCGAGACAGTACCACAGGATCCCTCTATCGTTTAGGATTAGGTTCCCACCGATGGTGCTCCAGCGGAACAGGCTCAGGCACCGGTAGTGCCTATGGTTATTCCGGGTCTTCAGGAGACCCTGGCTCAGATATTGATAGTGTGTACCAGCTTGGCTCAGGAAGTTGCTATGTCTACTACTGCCACTGCAGCTCAGGCCGGAGGAGACATTCAGACTCTAGCTTCCCGGACACCTGAGCCGGCTGTACAGGGTATTCAGGCACCGGGGGTAGTCCCAGCCTAGCCGGTTGCCCCAGTTCAGGACTATGTGGTTCCTGCTTTGCCTGAGGATGAGCAGCACATGATGGAGAGGTTTAACAAACTTCAGCCTCCGACTTTCAGCGGTACAGAGGGCGAGGATGCCCAAGGGTTTCTAGATAAGTGCCAGAGGATACTACGTACTGCGGGTATTTTGGAGACCAGCGGGCTCTCATTTTCTACATTTCAGTTTGTTGGTGCTGCTTTCACTTGGTGGGAGGCATTTGAGAGGCGTAGGCCGGTTGGTTCAGCACCACTCACCTAACATCAGTTCTCCATGCTCTTTTTGATGAAGTATGTTCCTCAGTCCCACAAAGAGGAGCAGCGCAGACAGTTTGAGCAGCTGTGCCAGGGAGAGTTGTGAGTTACTCAGTACGAGATGAGGTTTTTCGAGTTGGCTAGACATGCTTCGGAGTTCGTCCCTACTGACAGGGAGCGTATCAGGGGGTTTGTATATGGTCTCACGTATCAGATTCAGATTTTGATGACTAGGGAGAGAGTGTATGGAGCTACATTTGAGCAGGTAGTTGACATTGCTCGGGACATTGAGTCAGTTCATAGGCAGGAGCGCGAGGAGAGGGAGGCCAAAAAGCCTCGGGGATCAGGTAGCTTCAGTGGTTCCCCTTCTTGAGGGCAGTTTCAGCACATCAGGGGTCGTCCATTTAGACCTCCACATCCAGTTCGCCCAGCTTACAGTGGTGTATCATCGGGGCAGGGTCCTCGCAACTCTCATCAGGGCTGTTCATCTTTTAGTGCCCTTCCAGCTCAGAGCTCCGCCCGAGCATCATCTTATCAGGGTTCTTCTATGCATGGTTCATCTGATGGTTATCATGGTGGCAGGGGTTCTCATCAGTTTCATCTCCAGCTCCAGGTGGTTGTTATGAGTGTGGAGAGTTTGGACATGAGTGGAGGCAGTGTCCCCGTAGTCCTGGTAGTTCATCTCAGTAGAGGGTTCAATTCTCAACTTCAGCCCCAGTCACTTCACTACCTACTCAGACAGCCAGGGGTAGTGGTCAGGCAGCTAGAGGCCGCCCTAGAGGGAGAGGTCGAGCAAGTGGAGGCCAACCACGTATTTATTCACTTTCGGCTAGGCCTGATGCTATGGCCTCAGATGCGGTGATTACATGTACTATTTCAGTTTGTTACACTGATGCTTTGGCTTTATTTGACCATGGTGCCACGTACTCGTATGTTTCATCTTATTTTTCCCACTTTCTGAATATGCCCCATGAGTCTTTAGTTACGTCTATTCATGTTTTGACTCCGGTGGGCGATACTATTATTGTGGACTGTGTGTATCGGTCATGTCTTATATCTATTGGGGATCTGGAGACCCGAGTGGACTTGATATTACTCAGTATGGTTGATTTTGATGTAATTTTGGGCATGGATTGGTTATCACCATGTCATGCTATCCTTCATTGTCACGCTACGACCGTGACCCTAGCTATGCCCGGAGTTCCGAAAGTTGAGTGGAGAGGGTCTATAGAGCATGTGCCTAGTAGAGTGATTTCTTATTTGAAGACTCATCGTATGGTTGATAAAGGGTGTGATTCTTATATTGCTTTCGTGAGGGATGTTAGTGGTGAGACTCCTTCTGTTGATTCTGTCCCTGTGGTCCGTGATTTTCCGGACGTATTTCCTGCAGACCTGTCAGGCATGCCACCTGATAGGGACATTGATTTTGGTATTGACTTGGTGCCAGACACCCATCCTATATATATTCCACCTTACCATATGGCACCAACGGAGTTGAAAGAATTGAAAGAGAAGCTTCAATAACTTTTAGATAAGGGGTTCATCCGGCCGAGTGTGTCACCTTGGGGTGCGCCAGTGTTGTTTGTGAAGAATAAAGATGGCTCCATGCGTATGTGCATTGATTATAGGCAGTTGAATAAGGTTACGGTGAATAACCGGTATCCTTTGCCCCGTATTAATGACTTGTTTGATCAACTTCAAGGGGCTAAGGTGTTCTCCAAGATTAACTTGAGGTTGGTGTATCACCAGTTGAAGATTCGGGATTCCGACAGTCCGAAGACTGCTTTCAGGACCATATATGGTCTTTATGAGTTTCTGGTTATGTCATTTGGTCTGACCAATGCTCCAGTCGCGTTCATGCAATTGATGAACATTGTGTTTTAGCCTTACCTTGATTCATTTGTCATTGTGTTCATTGATGACATCCTGGTTTATTCCCGTAGCCAGGAAGAGCATGCTCAACACTTGAGGGTTGTATTATAGAGGTTGAGGGAGGAGAAAATTTATGCAAAATTCTCCAAGTGTGTGTTTTGGCTTGGTTCAGTAGCTTTCTTGGGGAACGTGGTGTCTAGTGAGGGTATTCAGGTTGATCCGAAGAAGATTGAGGTGGTGCAGAGTTGGCCCAAACCGTCCTCAGCTACTAAGATTAGGAGTTTCCTTGGTCTAGCGAGATATTACCGTCGCTTTGTGGAAGGATTCTCTTTTATTGCTTCACCATTGACCAGATTGACCCAGAAGGGTGCTCCATTCAGATGGTCCGATGAGTGTGAGGAGAGCTTTCAAAAGCTCAAATCAGCATTGACCACAGCTCCGGTCTTGGTTTTGCCTACTGGTTCAGGTTCTTACACAGTCTATTGTGATGCTTCTAGAGTTGTCTTGGGAGCGGTACTGATGCATGACGGTAGGGTGATTGCCTACGTATCTAGACAATTGAAGGTTCACGAGAATAATTACCCAGTGCACGATCTTGAGTTAGCTTCCATTGTTCATGCCTTAATGATTTGGCGCCATTACTTGTATGGGGTACAATGTGAGATTTTCACTGATCATCGTAGCTTGCAGTATTTGCTGAGGCAGAAGGACTTAAATTTGCGTCAGAGGAGATGGTTAGAGCTTCTCAAGGATTATGATCTCACTACTTTGTATCATTCGGGGAAGGCCAATGTAATGGCCGATGCCTTGTGTCGTAGAGCTGAGATTTTGGGGAGTCTAGCATACCTTTCAGCAGCAGAGCGACCTTTAGCACTTGATGTTCAGGCTTTAGCGGGTCAGTTGGTGAGATTGGATTTGTCAAACCCTCCGCGGGTATTAGCTAGCATGACTTCTCGGTCTTCTCTCTATGATCAGATTAGAGCTCCGCAGTATGATGATCCGCATTTGTTAGTACTTCAGGATAGGGTCCGTCGAGATGATGCTAGAGATGTGACTATTGGTGATGACGGTGTTATGAGGATGCAAGGCCGTATTTATGTGCCCAATGTGGATGGTATTCGAGAGTTGATATTAGCAGAGGTTCACAGCTCGCGGTATTCCATTCATCCGGGTGCCGCGAAGATGTATCAGGATCTGAGACAACAGTATTGGTGGAGGCGGATGAAGAGAGATATTGTTGAGTATGTATCATGGTGTCTCAACTAAAAACAAGTCAAGTATGAGCACCAGATACCAGGTGGATTACTTCAGAGGTTAGATATTCCGGAGTGGAAGTGGGATCGGATTACTAAGGACTTTGTAGTTGGGCTTCCACGGACTTCGAAGGGTTTTGATGCTATTTGGGTCATTGCGGATAGATTGACCAAGTCCGCACACTTCATTCCTGTTGGTACTTCTTATACTTCAGAGTGATTAGCTGGTATTTACATTAAGGAGATTGTCCGATTTCATAGAGTTCCAGTTTCTATTATTTCTGACAGAGGTACTCAATTCACATCTCAGTTTTGGAGGGTCGTACAGAGAGGTATGGGTACTGATGTAGAGTTGAGAACTGCATTTCATCCTCAGACCGACGGGCAGTCGGAACAGAATATTCAAATTTTGGAGGATATGTTACAGGCTTGTGTGATTGATTTGGGTGGTTCATGGGATCAGTTTCTGCCACTAGCGAAGTTTGCATATAATAACAACTACCAGTCCAGTATTCAGATGGCACCGTATGAGTGTAGATCTCCGGTTGGTTGGTTCGATCCTGGTGAGGATAAGTTATTGAGGATGCATTGGAGAAAGTGAAGTTGATTCACGAGCGACTTCGCATGGCGCAGTCTAGGCAGAAGAGTTATGCGGACCGGAAGGTCTGGTATGTGTCTTTTATGGAATGTGATAAGGTACTGCTGAAAGTATCACCCATGAAGGGTGTTATGAGGTTCGGAAAGAGAGGAAAGCTGAGACCACGGTTTATTGGTCCTTTTGAGGTACTTCAGAAGGTTGGAGAAGTGGCTTATAGACTTGCCTTGCCACCCAGCCTATCGAGTGTTCATCCAGTATTTCATGTGTCGATGCTTAGGAAGTATGTTGGTGACCCGTCTCATGTGTTAGACTTCAGCACAGTTCAGCTCGAGGGTGATATGTCATATCAGGTAGAGCCAGTAGAAATTTTGGATCGTCAGGTCAGAAAGTTGAGGTCTAAGAATATAGCTTCAGTGAAAGTACAGTGGAGAGGTCAGCCAGTGGAGGAGGCTACTTGGGAGACCGAGCGAGAGATACAGAGTAAATATCCTCACTTGTTTGAGACTCCAGGTGCGTTTCTAGACCCGTTCGAGGATGAACATTTGTTTAAGAGGGGGAGAATGTAACGACCCAGTCGGTCGTTACATAGAATCTGCATTTATATTTACTGTTATTGCCTTGTCATAGGTTGGTTATAATATTCTTGATGTGTCAGAGTTGGTAGGCTCGGAATCAGAATGGTTGTAATGAGAGTTTAGCCATTTAGTCTTTAAAAATAGCCTTAAATGGGAAAAAGTCAACCAAAGTTGACTTATTGGTAAACAACCTTGGAATGCAAATTTTATGGCTCGGATAGCTTCGTTAGGTGATTTGGGACTTAGGAGTGTGTTCAGAATATTTTTGTGATGTCCGGTTTAGAATTAGGCTTGAATTGGCGAAAGTTAGTTTTTGGTGATTTCCGATCGGCAGTGGAAAATAGGCTATCGGGGTCGGACTGAAATTCCGGAAGTTAGAAAAGATTCGTAATGTCATTTTGGATTTGTTTGCAAAATTTCAGGTCAATCGGAGTTGTTTTGGATAGTTTCGGCATCGTTGGTGGATTTTGGAATTTTCGAAGTTCTTAGGCTTGAATTTGATGTGATCTTGGTGTTTTGATGTTATTTTGGGTGTTCCGAGGGTAAAACTAAGTTTGAATGATCATATATGAGGTGTTTCTATGTTTGGTTGGGGTTCCGAGGGGATCGGGATGGTTTTGAGTGGTTAACGGGAAGTTTGGAGTGCTTGCGTTGCTGCGAAAGTTGCTGGTGCTGGTGTAACCGCACCTGCAGATGGGTCATCGCAGGTGCGGACCCGCATGAACAGAAGAAGGCTCCGCAGGTGCGATATTTGTCCCGCTAGGGAAAAGGTCGCAGAAGCGGATAGGGGGCTGCACCTGCGAAGTCGCAAGTGCGGAATGTGAGTCGCAGGTGCGGAGTTAGGCCATTTAATGAAAAGTTGCAGGTGCGGTTGATTTGACCGCAGGTGCAAGTCCGCAGGTGCGCTAATAAGGCCGCAGGTGCGGAAATACCTGGGCAGAAAGTATAAAAAGGAGACCTCGCGAATTTTAACCCTTTTTTTCCACCATTGTTATGCGGGTTCCGAGGTTTTTGAGGGATTTTGAAGAGGGAAACGTTGGTGCATCTTTGAGGTAAGCTTTTTGGACTCATTGACTCGGTTGTAGGTGATTAAAGAACTTAATATTAGTGTTAAATTCATGATAATCGGTAGAAAAAGGTGGGGTTAGGGCTTTAAATTATGAGACCTTTAGGGATCGATTTGAGGGGTCAAATGAACTCCGATTTTAGCGTTCTTTATATGTACGGACTCGTGAGATGATGAAGAACATTTTGGTATAAAATTTGTCAAGTTCCTAGACACGGGATTGGGGTCGGGTTTTGGCTAAATTCGGATTTTATGCTAAAATTGGTACTTTTCGATTGTAATTCATTCCTTTAGCATAATTTGATGATAAAGATCTGATCTTTGTAGATTTGGAGCGCTCGGAAGTTGATTCAAGAGCCAAGAGGGTTTCAGAGTAGCTTTTCGGGCTAGTTTGAGGTAAGTAATGTCTTTAAATCTTGTCCTGAGGGTATGAAACCCCAGAATTTGCATCTTTTTACGGATTTTGGAATGCAGAGATTGGAGATTTGGAAATATATTCCTTTTTAGGAAACTATTGAGTTGTGAACCCGATTTTAAAGTCTATGCTTAAAATTTGGGTTGTAAGCCATGTTTGGGGCCTAGTGCCGATCTGTTTACCCCTTGGGGCTGTTTTTACTATTTTCCTCACTTGATATGTTATGATTTACACTCAGTCTTTTCTTGATAATTGTTTTTGACACTGAGAGTATTTTGATATTATTTCTTGAAAATGAAACACTGCTTTGGATCGAGAACCCGATATAATGATGGCCCGAGTGGCATGTTGAGAGTGTCTGACTGAGTGAGGATGCAGGCCAATATTGTGAGGATGTTATGATATGAGAGAGGCCGAGGGCAAATATTGTGAGTGATTTATGCCATGATGTGGCTGGCCGAGGGCCAATATTGTGAGTGATTTATGCCATGATATGGCTTGTTATAGCGCTTGGTCTGTAAGAGCCCCTCCGGAGTCTGTACACACCCCCAGTGAGAGCAGGTACCTACTGAGTGCGAGTGATGCCCGCTGGTCTGATACTGAGTGACTGTGAGGTTGCCCGCTGGGCTGATACTGAGTGACTGTGAGGTTGCCCGTTGGGCTGATACTGAATGACGGTGAGTGATCACGCTCAACTATGTCTAATAAAAGACTAAACGGGCGTTGCAAATATAATCTGGGGTACTAAGCCCAGAGTCGATCCCACAGGGAGTTAATGTATCAAGCAAGCTGTCAGAATACTAAATTGTCACTTGGTGTTGTTTAAACTACTACAACTGAATGAAACTATTAAAACTAAATATTAGCTACAATAAGGTGTAAAAAATTGTAATAAAGATCAAAAGTTATGGTTTCCCCCGTCGGTGAACTTCTTTCTCGGATAATTCTTATAGTTTTACTAGTTGTCTCTATCAATCATGAACACTCTATCTACCATAAATCTCTCTCAAGTAATTATGATAATTTACTAGACGCACTCTCTCAAGTTACGCTAGCTAGATTGCATTACAGTTCACTTTAGATTGCACCCGAGGTATCGTTATCTCTAATCTGACCTCTAAACCCCCGGTTATGACTTTCGTCTATACTCTAGGAGTGGTGTTATTCAAACAT
>MDKI01236668.1:0-31185 GCA_005239505.1 Nicotiana paniculata | reverse complement strand
TATATATATATATATATATATATATACACTCTGGATCTCAAGAGCTGTCCTGCTCACATAACACCATCACTACGCGGAGATCTCAACACATAAGAAATTATCAAGCTATTTCACAACTCACACGACACAATCATATTATCACATGAATTTTATGAAGACGGAACTACATTTGTTGTTCTAATACCTTTCCATGAAGAGCGCTCCACTGAAATGAACATGCCTGGCTCATATGGAGCCCATAATCATATTTAAATCCACCCACAAACATCGAGTCTACCTTGATCGCACCAAACTAAGCTAATAGTTTTACCTGGGTCCATATTAACCCACTTTCTCTCATAATACACAAGAACAACCATCATAGCCGGAACAAACACTCCAAAATCTGCAATCAACTGAACCGAACGCCTTCCAGGCATAAATTCTCAAACAAGCAATGTTGCACTTCCTTATACTTGGTCTAAATCTTCAACCAATCAGGTGAATACATGTCATACTTATACAATATTCCCGCGTTCATGCTTCCACAATCCTTCCACACAAGGCAACAAGTCTGCACATCCACGACTGGCCATACTAACGCTGTAAGACAAATCAAGAACCCATAACCAGGGTACAAAGTCTCTTCCACCCAATATCGGTCTCAGGTGACACTGAAGATAACACCAGCTTACTCTGAACTTTCAAATCACTTTTTCTTGCTCATCCGAGCTCATGAAATCCTTATTAACACCGAACCGCAATCTCAATTCTTACTCCCAGTTACATACTGCTTACCACACCTAACATGCCAATATGAGATAGTGCAAGAATTCCATCATAACTTCTGAACCATTAATAGGGTGAACACTTCATTATATAGAAACCTTTTACTTACCTCAATTAGAGAGAACAACCACAACACACGAGTAAATTCCCACAATCACAACACATGCAAATCCTGAAGTAGTGGTCTGAACCACCATAACCCTTCTGGGATCCGCCTACACCTGACATGCCATAATACTTGAATGCTTCCAAATAAAAATCTATTTCGACGGCTGACATGCCTCGTATACACCGGCACAAACCACATGCACAACTTAATCACATCGAAGGAACTGATCACTGCCGTAACTGTGCCATTTCAACCATGGCTAATCAATCTATCATCTTCAATTGCCTCAGGAATAATAGTAATTTCCTTAACTCATAGAAAACTCAACCCTCACTCATATCGAGTGGCCTTTATTCACGAGACCAGGCTGCCTAGATTCCGCAACCCGTCTCATACCCTCCTGATAATCTTTCTACAACCCGGAGTTTATTTCTCGCACTCGTCCAATACTACCCTGCATGCTGAAAATAACGTAGAACACTCCAAACATTTTTCCCTTTTCTCGGAAATCATACTGCAAAAGCTCGACTCTTAATCATACTGCTGCCTGAAACCCTTAAACGCCACATTCTTAACTTTTGAATTCACTAGGACCGTTATTGAGAGCACCCACTCTGACTGGACCCGAATACAATCAACTCCAAGGCCCTTCTAGCACATGAACATCCCCTCAATGAAGTACGTGACTGAGTCAGTACCTTTACAACTTTCCTATGCATTAAGCAAAAATTTTGAATCTTCCAAAGCCCAATCCCTGGTCCGATAGGACCAACTTTTGCACACATTCATCAAATCCCATGCACAATTACCATTCTACTCAATTCCCTTAGCTGTACTAACTTGCCAATATGCCGACAATCCACAACCCCATGAGAACACAATCCTACAGTCCAACTGTAGGTGGCAGGACTCCCCCACTTAGCCCGAAGCTACTCCTGGCAGCACTCTAGACCCTGCTGGGATCCTTTCTCCTTTGTTAACATGAATCTTGCTCAACCGATCCATCCAATTCTTCCAGATTCTCTTGCTAGCACTCCCTAATTACTCAAATTCTCTAGCATAATTCGCACATCCTGCCTCCTACCGAACATCTACTAGAATCCCTCTCAGAGACTTGCCAACCACACGGCCGCTAACCTACTCACAGGAGGTAACCCACCTATGTAATTCACCAAAAAACTCCCCCTCCTCAACTTGTTCCCATTCACCAACTTTACATGTCCGTCCGCTCCTCATGGACATCTACTAAATCCGCGACAATATCTTCTATTTCCAAGTTATGCTACTGCTCCCCCACTTTGCGACTGCTCGACTTCCGTTTCTTACACCTGGCCTCCTAGAAATGGAACCACCGCTTAGCCTCAAATCAATATCATTCTCTGTAGCTCTTAAACCAGCAGATCACCATGACTACTCTCTGAAGATCATATTTCTCTAGCTGCCTTCATTATCAACACTTATCCGGTACTGAACCACCGCGCCTCACGGTCTCTGACAGCCGCTTCTTCAATACTTCTTCATAATACTCTGACCCCATGCAATCGAAGAAGCCATAACACCGACAAACTTAACATATTCCATTCTATCTCTGACGACGACACCACATCACAGGTGCATATCCCACCTCACTTGAAGACACCAAGTCTTACTGCTTTATCAATCCCAACCGGACCATTCATAATCCAAATGCCTTTCCTCTGCCAAAACTAAAATGCTGAAATCTCGAATTCGCGCCCTGAGAAGACCTCCCTTCAAGCTATACATCACACCCAACATACGGGCAAGCATTCTATCATCATATCGACATCGTGCGATAACCAATCTTAAGCATCATCACTACCTGAGCATAACTTTAAGGCTCTCAGAAACACAACTACTGAGCTGAAACAACATATTATCCTTCTGCAGGGCCATAACGACAACCCACAACCAATTACACATGGAAAACATTTCGCATCATATCCGTAGCACTATTTCAATTCCTCAAATTCCCGATTCATAGCAAGCGCTTCGCGACGTATAAGATTGAGTAGGAAGAAACATAGGCATAAGCCTTAAAGGAATGAAATCGCACGATGAGGAATCAAGAAGGAAAGTACTCCTAACAGCCATGTAGCCTCTCGAAGATAAGTACAGACGTCTCAGTACCGATCCGCAAGACTCTATTAGACTTGCTCATGACTCGTGAGACCTAAGGGAACCTAGAGCTCTGATACCATGTTGTCACGACCAAAAATCCATAAGGTCGTGATGGCGCCGGAGATCATTGTCAGAAAAGCCAATCATTAAATAGTTAAGTTAAATTTTCCTGTTTGAGCATTTATGAAAATCATTACCTTTCACTTATTACATAATAACTAAATAATATCCGTTAAGTAAATACAATGGTTTAAATAGTCCTATTTTAGCAAATATATCCCAACACATCCCAGAAGCTGGTGTCACAAGTACATGAGTAATTTTTAAGGATTTTACAATTTCTACAAAGCTTGTCTGAAATACAAGTGGACAGGGAAATTAAAATAATGTAATACAATACGAGAGAGACTCCGTCAGCTGCGGATCGCCTCTGGATGATGCAGCACGCCTAAGTCTCCAAACCAGTCACATCGCTACGAAGGTACCTGTGCAATAAAAATGCACAGCAAGTGTAGCATCAGTACGAAAATAACGTGTACTCAGTAAGTCGCCTGCCTAACCTCAGAGAGGTAGTGACAAGAGGTCGAATTAGACACTTGCTAGAGGTCAATTTAGTATATTCAAGTGTGACACTAAGCATGCTTTTCATAGGCAATTTATTAAAATCGGGAATGAATAATATCAACTCTTTCCACATTTAACACTTTAAATCTTCGCAATATTTATAAGAATTAATCAACATGGGTGATTTAATCAAATAAAAAATAATCAACGGGAAGGAACAACCTCTTTCAAAATTTTAATAACTTTAAATCTGTGTCATTTCAATTGACAACATAAAATTTCAGGCTAGTAATCAGGCAAAAATCACAGCAAATACGCAGTAAATATCATGCGCAAGCAATGCCGAGGGTCGAATGGCATGGACCAACAATAATAAACTGTGCACTGCCGAAGGTCGAACGGCTCGAACCATAGATGTATCTATTGTTCCCCGCTCGCGAATCGATCATGCGACGCGTTCAACATAAAAATAATAAGGCTAGCCTGCTCGCGAATCATACCTGCGACTCAGGTGCTCATATGTACACGTATTCACATTATAAATCTGCATTTTTATCAAGACAACAGTTACTCCAAAAAGTGGTAAAATTCATCTTAAAGGAACATGAAAAATAGCTTTTAAATCTATGTTTGAAACTCATTTGCCAAGTTTAATAATATTCAATAATATAACCTTATCATGTATACAATTATCCACGGAGGAATCAATTCTCTTTCTAAATAATTATGGAAGGTACACTCTAGTCTTCTTAAGAAATCAATTACCTATTGAATAGCATTTACATCCTAATATTAGTGCCAGGATCACATGTAGAACACGTAAGGCATGCTAGTGCTTCCTAGTCTACCCGGACATGGCATAATAGTAGCTACGCACGGACTCCCGTCACCTCGTACGTACGTTGCCCCCGAAGATAATAGCACATACTTAATTAGTTCACCTAGGGGGGACAATTCCCCCTCACAAAGTTAGAAAGGAGGCTTACCTCGCTCCGAAATTCCATAACCGGCTTCCAAGCCCTTCCGACGAATCCAAAGGACGCACAATGCCCCAAAACTATCCAAATAACGACAAACCAATGAAAATATACTCTAATATTTGAAACAATTCAAAATTATATAATTTCCCAACTCTGCTCAGTGAAATGACCAAAATGCCCTCAGGTCCACGTGCCCGGAATCCAAAATTTCTCGAAGATAAATTCTACCCATAGCTTTACTAGCTCAAATATACAATTTACACTAAATTCCTTGCTCAAATTCGTGGCTAAAAATCCAAATTACCATTTTCTAGGTTTTCTTCAGAATTTCCCAATTTCTCCACAATCTTTCATGTTTAATCCATGCATATAACTTGTATTTAACTTAGAAACATGAAGGAATTACTTACCTTGTGATCCTTGACGAAAACTCTCTCTTGAAGCTCCTCCAAAATTGTTCACACCAAGTGAAAAATGAAGAAATGGCCCAAAATCCCGTTTTTAAAACACTGCCCCAGAAAAACCCTCTATGCGATTGCATAGGCAAACTATGCTGCCCCAGAAGCCCCCAAACACACCCTTGTGCAAAACAACCCCTGCGGTCGCACAGGTCATTCCCTGCAGCCTCAATTTTTTCTACTGTGCGATCGCACAACTACCACTCCGATCGCACAAGACAAAATTCCAGCCCCTCAAATTCCGTCTCCGCGATCGCACACTATGGCCCGTGATCGCATAGCTTACCAGTGACACCAGCAAACAGCAGCAGCAGGTATGGGGAAAATGGTCCGAAACCACCCCGAAACATTCCCGAGGCCCCCCTGGACCTCGTCCAATCACACGACTCAGTCCCATAACATCCCACAAACTTGTTCGAGGCTTCAAATCACATCAAACAACGTCGAAATCACGAATCGCACAAAAATTCAAACTTTATGAACTTTGAAACTTCAAACTTCCATATTCGATGCCGAAACCTATCAAATAACGTCCGATTGACCCCAAAATATGCAAACAAGTCATATTCGACATTACGGACCCGCTCCAACTTCCAAAATCGCGTTCCGACCCTGATATCAAAATTTCCACTTCCGGTCGGATTTCTCAAAAACCTTCAAATTTCTATCTTTAGCCAAATGACTTCAAAATGACCTACGGACATCCAAATTCACTTCTGATCGCGCTCCCAACTCCAAAATCACCATACGGAGCTATTCCCTGTCTCGAACTCCCAAAAAGACATCAATATCACTGAAATGTGCTTCAAGCCAAATTTAGGAAATTCTTCTAAAATGCTGACTTCCACAATGTATGCCAAAACGCTCCCGGGTTATCCAAAACCTGATCCAGACATACGCCCAAGTCCACAATCGTCATATGAACTTCCAGGAACATTCAAATCCTGATTCAGAGGTCGTTTACTTAAAATTCCAATCTTAGTCAATTTCTCCAACTTAAGGCTTCTGAAATGAGATTTTTCTTTCCAAACAAACTCTAAACTTTCCGAAATTCAATTCTGACCACACCTACAAGTCATAATACCTGAAATGGTGCTGCTCACAACTTCAAACCGCTAAACGACGCGCTACAGCTCAAAACGACTGATCGGGTCGTTACACTTGCTAGAGGTCAATTTAGTATATTCAAGTGATACACTAAGCATGAATGTAATAGACAATTTATTAAAATCAGGAATAAATAATAGCAACTCCTTCCACATTTAACATTTTAACTCTTCGTCGTTTTAGTTGACAATTTAAATCATAATCCGGGATAAGAAACATCAGACTTATTTCACATTTTACACATCAATTCTCCTTCCTCATAACTGACCATTAAAACTTCCTTAGGCCGATAAACATGTATAAATCACAGTAATACGCAGTAAATATCATGCGCAAGCAATGCCGAGGGTCGACGGCCCGAACCAACATAAACATAAATTGTGCACTGCTGAGGGTCGAACAGCCTGAACCATAGATGCATCTATTTTCCCCCGCTCGTGAATCAATCATGCGACGCAGTCAACATAAAAATAATAAGGCTAACCTGCTCGCAAATAAAACAGTTTCTCAGTAAATGATAAAATTCTCTTAAAGGAACACAAAAAATAGCATTTAAATCTTTTTTTTTATTAGAATCGTTTTTCAAGGTTAATAATATTAGGAATAAAATTATCCATGGAGCAATCAATTCTCTTTCTAGATTATTAAGAAAATGAACTCTAGTCTTCTTAGATATTCAATTACTATTTTGATCATATTAGTGGTCTAATATTACTGGCAAGATCACAAGTACAACAAGTAAGGCATGCTAGTGGGTCTTAGACTACCCGGACATGGAATAATAGTAGCTACGCACGGACTCCTGTCATCTCGTGCGTACGTAGACCCCGCAGATAGTAGCACATACATAATTAGTTCACCTAGGGGGACAATTCCCCCTCACATAGTTAGAAAGGAGACTTACCTCGCTCTGAAATTTCATAACCGGCTTCCAAGCCCTTTCGACGACTCCAATGGATGCACAACGCCCCAAAACTACCAAATAACGGGCAAAGAAATCAAAATTCACTCTAATACTTGTAACAAATTCAAATTATAAAATTTCCCAACTCCGCTCAATGAATTGACCAAAATGCCCTCGGTCCCACATGCCCGGATTTCAAAATTTCTCAAAGATATACCCTACTCATAGCCTTACTAACTCCAATATACAGTTTTCCCTTAATGTCATGCTCAAATTCGTGGTAGAAATCCAAAACCATTTTTAGGTTTTCTTCAATATTTTCCTAAATTTTCCACAATTTTTCATGTCTAATCCACACATATAACTTGTATTTATCTTAAAAACATAAAGAAATTGCTTACCTAGCAATGCATGAATAAAATCCTCTCTTGAAGCCCCTCAAAATCTCCCCACACCAAAAGAAAATGGGAGAAATAAGCCAAGAATCCGATAAAAAATAACACACTGCCTAGGCGAACCTTCTGTGCGATCGCACAACATCAACCGCGATCGCACAAGAAAAATCCCAGAAGCCTCCTAGCACACCCTGTGCGATCGCACAGTCACATCTGCGGTCGCACAAGCCAAAACCTGTAGCCTCATTTTTCTTATGTGCGATCGCGCAACTATAACTGCGATCGCATAGAGCAACGCAGCAACCCCCAATATCCTCCTCATTGCGATTTCATACCTCCAAGTGCGATAGCACAAGCCGAAATTCCAGCCTCTCAAATTCCTTCTCCGCGATCGCACAACTAGGGCTGCGATCGCACTGAACCCTCAAAACACCAGAAAACAGCAGCACAAAAAGCTTGAAAACAACCCGGAACCACCCTGAAACACACCCGAGGCCCTCGGGACCCCGTCCCATCACAAGACTCATTCCCATAACATCCCACGGACTAGCTCGGGGCCTCAAATCACATCAAGCAATGCAAAAATCATGAATCACACTCAAATTCAAACTTTATGAACTTTGAAATTTTGAACTTCCACACCCTATGCAGAAACCTATCAAATCACGTCTGATTGACCCAAAAGTTTGCACACAAGTCATATTCAACATTACGGATCTGCTTCGACTTCCGAAATCTCATTCCGACCCCGATATCAAAATTTCCACTTTCGGTCGGATTTCTCAAAAACCTTCAAATTTCTATCTTTAGCCAAACGACTTCAAAATAACCTACAAACATCCGAATTCACTTCCGACCGCGCTCCCAACTCCAGAATCACCACACAAAGCTATTCCCAGGCCCGGAAATCCCAAACAGACATCAATATCACTGAAATGTGCTCCAAGCCAAACTTAGGAAATTTCTTCAAAATTGCTTACTTCCACAATATGCGCTGAAATGCTCCCGGGTTATCCAAAGCCTGATCCGGACATACGCCCAAGTCCAAAATCATCATACGAACCTGCTAGAACCTTCAGATCCTGATTTCGAGGTTGGTTACTCAATTTTCAATCTTAGCCGATTTCTCCAACTTAAGGCTTCTGAAATGAGAATTTTCTTTCCAAATCAACTCTAAACTTTCTGAAAGTCGATTTCGACCATGCCTACAAGTCATAATGCCTGAAATGAGGGTGTTCATGGTCTCAAACTGCTGAACGACGCACTGGAGCTCAAAATGACCGGTCGGGTCGTTACATTCTCCCTCACTTAAACAGACGTTCGTCCTCGAACGTGCTAAGAACTGCTCTAGAGTTGTCTAAAATAACTGTTTAACATCTCGAGCACCTGCCCGTGCTACCACAACCCAGTTGAGTACATTAGCTTGATCAAATCTGAAGATTTCCTCTTTTATCCATATAATAAGCTCAGAATCCAATTCCAACACCTGAAATTTTCGGCCAGGCCTTGTCCCAATATATAAACAACGTATCAACTACCACACGACATAACATAACATGACTACATACCTTTGCTGAATTAGCACCATACACCACGTAATTCATCATGTAGCCACCATGACATTCCCTGAACCTTAACAACCAAAATTCTTCGAATCCGAAGCTCCCAATGCACCTTATAATATATATACATACATCCTGCTATAATGCTGACGATACCACCACAACAGATGAGATAGGTAGAAGTTCATAATCAACTATCGAGTTAACAAATCATAGAAAATCCCATCTTCACTAGAATCATCACCTCATTATGAACCGAATAATGGTATTGTCCTTTAATATGCTTCACAAAATATTATTGCATTATATCCCTGATCCAAAAATCTCGTCTCACCCTGTATGAACTGCTCAGAAAACAAATCACCCCAAACATGACCAACAGTCTCACACAATGCGCCAATAGGCCACAACTCGAACGTGATAAAATAAGAAATGACTCAGGAAAGGACTACTCAACTCACGCAACTAATATGAACTTTCCTCAGAAAATAGGAAGTAAAACATAAGAAAAATAAATATAGGAATCTGATTCATCATCACACTGTTGCGGCGTGCAACCCGATCCAGGTTTCAAGCCCGTGGCGGCGTTCCACCCGATCCAAATGACATAACCGTGGCGGCGTGCCACCCGATTCAAATATCATAAAATTCACGTAAGAAGATTCACACCGAGCTAAATTTCTCACTACCACATATACCAAACATCGGTCACAAGCACGCTAAGTGCACAATACCATCTTGGGGAGACTGATAAAGCCATATGCTCACAAAACGCAAGCACAACTGAGGTGCGATATATTTATATATATACTCTAGATCTCAAGAGCTATCCCGCTCACATAATATCCCCACTATGCGGAACCTCAACACATGAGAAATTATCAAGCCGTTTCACAACTCACACGGTACAATCATATTATCACATGAATTTGATGAAGACGGAACAACATCTGTTGTTCTAATACCTTTCCATGAAAAGCGCTCTACTGAAATGAACATGCCTGGCTCATACGGAGCCTATAATCATATTTAAATCCATCCACAAACATCGAGTCTACCTTGCTCGCACCAAAATAAGGTAATAGCCTTACCTAGGTCCATATAACCCACTTCCTCTCATAACACGCAAGAACAACCATCATAGCCGGGACAAACACCCCACAATCCACAACCAAATGACCAAACGTCTTCCAGGCATAAATTCTCAAATTAGAAATATTACACTTCTTTATACCCAGTCCAAATCTTCAAGCCATTAAGTGACTACATGTCACACTTATACAATCTTCCCGTTGTCAAGCTCCCATGACCTTCCACACAAGGTAGCAAGTCTGCACATCCACCACTGGCCACACTAACACTGTAAAAAAAATCAGGAACCCATAACCAGGGTACAAAGCCTCTTTCACCAAATATCAATCTCAGGTGGCACTGAAGATAACAATAGCTTACTCTAAACTTCCAAATCCCTTTTTCTTACTCATCCGAGCTCATGACATCCTTGTTGTAACGACCCGGTCGGTCGTTTTAATAATTTGCACCACGATCCCCTATTAACCGCTTCTCCCATGTCTATTTATGTTATTTGAACTTTTTGGTGCGTTGATTGATGAAATCCGAGGTGATTTTGGACACATAGTCCATAAATGTAGAATTTAGCTTTAGAAATATGTCCGTAGGTAGAGTTGTGTGAAGACGGATCCAGAATGGAATTTTGTCGACTCCATTAGGTCCGTGGGATGGTTTCGGGGTTAGGAGAGTGTTCATAATGTGTTTCCAAAGGCGGTTGTGGATTTAGGCTTGAATTCGCGAATGTTAGAATTTCGACGATTTCGGTCGATAGGTGAAATTTTGATATCGGACTCGAAATGGAATTCCGAAAGCGACAACAGGTGCGTAATGTCATTTATGACATGTGTGCAAAATTTGAGGTCATTCGGATGAGTTTAGACGTGCTTCGGCATCACAAGTGAATTCTAGAAATTTCCTAAGTTCTTAGGCTTGAATCTATGCATAATTGATGATTTTCATGTTATGAGTTGTGTTTTTAAGTCTCGACCAAGTTTGAACAAGATATTGGGGTCAGTTGGTAGGTTTGGTTGAGGTCCCAGGGGCCTCGGGGTTATTTCGGATGCCCAACGGGTGAGTTTGAGAATTTTAGAGCAGCTGAACCATTATGGTTCTCGTGTCTCGCACCTGCGATGGTATTTCTGCAGGTTGGGACATGCAGGTGCGAAGGGGGTGCCGCAGGTGCGACCCTAGGTCATTTAATGAATTTCTGCACCTACGATGGTATTTCCGCAGGTGCGGGCACGCAGTTGAGAAGGGGGTGCCGCAGGTGCGAACCCAGGCCATTTAATGAATTTTCGCACATGCGATTGCGTTTCTGCAGGTGTGGCACCGCAGGTGCGATCCCAGTGTCGCAGGTGCAAAGTACCTGGGCTGTTTATACTAAAAATCTTAGGGTTTGAAATTCATAATTCCAAAATCGATTCTCAGCTCGAAACTTGGCAATTTTCAGTGGGATTTGAAGAGGAGAATCATAGGTAACGTTTTCTTACCTTAATCCATTTGTATATCAATAATTTCTATCATTTTACTCAATCTAATCAATGAAATTGGATGAAAAACCATGAAAATGGGATGAAATTTCCCAAGTAGAAATCTGAGGATTTAGGGAGATTTAGACGTTGGATTTTGTTGATTCTTGTTCAAGTGGGTTCATGAGCGAATGGGTGTTCGGGAAATATAAACTTTTACCCGATTCCAAGACGTGGGCCCGGGGGACCTTTTGGGCGAATTTCCTAATTTCGCGTTTTAGCTTATAAATAATTAGCTATTTTGTTCCGTTGAAGTGATATTTACACCATGCAATCGATTTGAATAGATTTGGGCCACCCGGAGTCAGATAATCGTGGCAAGAGCGTGGTATTGAGTTGTTAGCCCGGTCAAGGTAAGTGGCTTGCCTAATTTAGTGTTGGAGACTTACCCTTAGGCATGTTTATACTGATTTTGTTACGTGGATGCCGTGTACGTGAGGTGACGAGTGCGTACACGGGTCATTGTTGCTAAAATCCTATTTTTACTCCCATGAAATCGCTCATTTTCATTCATATATTACTTTTTCCTATCTTAAATGAGTAGATACTTAAGAGTAAGCATGCCTACCTGTTCTGACTTGATTTCCTCTTATTTGCTACCAGTCGCATCATGCTTAGGTAGCTTTACCCTATTCTTGCCTGTTGTTTTCCCTGGACTGTTTAATTAAGCCATAATTGACATACTTCTGCTTTGCATATTTAATTGGGACTACGAACCGAGATCTGAGAGATTTTCCCCTGTACTGCATTTCATTTTTAAGTTGGGACTACGGATCGAGATCCGGGAGCTTTCCCCCTGTACTGAAATGCATATTTAAATTGGGACTATGGACGGAGATTCGGGAGCTTTCCCCCTGTACTGAAATGCATATTTAAATTGGGACTATGGACGGAGATTCGGGAGCTTTCCCCCTATACTGCATAGCATATTTAAATTGGGACTACGGACTGAGATCCGGTAGCTTTCCCCGTGTACTGCATTGCACATTTACTATTGAGATATATGATGTGCTGAGCCGAGGGCTCTCTTTCTGTTGTTTATCTTTCCGTTTTCGTTAATCTTGTTTATTATTGCTTATCTATATTTCACTGTTTTAAATTGTATGTAGGGACTCAACTTGACCTCGTCACTACTTGACTGGGGTTAGGCTTGGTACTTACGGAGTACCGAATGTGGAGTACTTACGCCCTTTCCTGCGCATGTTTTCCCCATGTGCAGATCCAGGTACTAGCACCCAATATCGTGGGTAGGAGTCATTCTAGCAGCATCCAGGAGACCGCGAGGTAATTTTGCTGCGTTCGCGGAATCCCACGAGTCCCCTTCTACTCTAGTATAGGCATAGAAGACTTATGTATTTTTCCACTGTTTCATTGTATAGAGCTACATTTAGTACAGAGCTTGTGACTATAGCGACATTCCGGGTTTTGGGAAGTGAAAGTGTAATGCTGAGCAGCTATGTTATATATACTTGAGTTCTTTTCTATCTTTATTTTATTGATTCTGTCATTTTTCGCAAATTTTAGGCTTACCTAGTCATAGAGACTAGGTGCCGTCACGATACCTTTCGGAGTGTAAAAATGGGTCATGACAAGTTGGTATCAGAGCATCTAGGTTCATAGGACTCACAAGTCACAAGCCGGTTTATTAGAGTCTCGCGGATCGGTGCAGAGATATCCGTATCTATCTTCGAGAGGCTATGCAACTGTTAAGAACAATCAAATTCTTTGGAATTCCTTATCGTGCTAGTTGCTGTCATCAAATTCTTAAACTCTATTCTATTCTTGCTTGCAGATGTTTCGTACCCGTACCGGACATACTGATGACCAGGCACCCGAGCCCCCAGTCAGAGCCACTAGAGGCAGGGGCCGGGGCAGAGGATGAGCACACGGTGCAGCCCGAGCACCGGCTAGAGCAGAGGTAGAGGAGCCCCCAGCAGCTACAGTTGGAGGGGCACAGGAGGTACCTACTGTTACTCCAGACCTCCAGGAGACATTTGCTCAGTTCTTAAGTGCCTTTAGTACTCTTTCTCAGGCAGGTCTACTCCTAATAGCTCCAGCTACATCCCAGGCCGGAGGAGGGACACAGACTCCTGCAACCCGTACTCCTAAGCAGAGGGTTCATATTGGGCAGGTTCCAGAGTATATTCCTATGCCCCCAGTAGCTCCAGCTCAGCATGAGACTAGGATAGCTGTTCCTGTGGCAGAGCAGCTCCGACTTGAGAGGTACAAGAAATACCACCCACCTGAGTTCAGCGGACTAGATTCGACTGACGCCCTGGGTTTTCTTGAGGGGTATTATCACATTTTCTGCACTATGGGTATTGTGGAGACGAGTGGGGTTTCTTTCAATGCTTTCCAGCTGAGGGGAGCATCTTGTCAGTGGTGGCGTGCTTTTGAGCTTAGTAGCCTAGACGAGGAAGCTTCGCTTACTTGTGCTCAGTTTTCTGAGATGTTCTTACTTGAGTTTGTCTCTCAGAGCTTCAGGGATTCTTGGAGTGCCGAGTTTGAGAAGCTACGCCAGGGTGCCATGACTGTGTTAGAGTATGCAGTCCGTTTCAGCGATTTGGCTCGCCATGCACCAGCTTTGGTTGTAACTGTCAGAGAGAGGGTTCGGCGCTTTATTAAGGGACTCCACCCCGGTATTCGGACCAGCATGGCCAGAGAGCTGGAGACCGATATTACTTACCAGCAGGCCGTGAGTATTGCCCGGAGCATTGACTATGTTAGCCCGGGACAGGGAGGAGAGAGAGGCCAAGAGATCTGGAGAGACTAGCCATTTTCAAGAGCTCGTGCACCAGTAGCACACTATGGTAGGGGTTTTGTGAGTCGCCCTCTTCATTCAGCTCTCCCAACAGCAAATAGTATTCCAGCTCCTCCTAGACCTCAGAAGCCTTATTATGCACCACCAGTATCTCAGGTGCCTCCTGCTCGAGGTGCTATCACTGGCCAGTCCAGAAGGCCAATTCAGAGTCAGTGGCCGCCACGTCCTCCGAGGGGTTGCTTTGAGTATGGTGACCCTTAATATATGATCAGAGATTTCCCCAGAGCGAGGATGGGCGCACCACCTCAGACTTATCAGGGTGCACCCCTTTAGATTTATCAGGCTCCACGTCTTCCACTAGGTCCTCCAGCTATTCTTTCAGCCCCAGCTGCTACCCCACCACCTCAGGCAGCTCGAAGTGGAGGTCGGGGAGGTCGAGGTCTCCCTAGAGGGGGAGGCCAGGCTAGGTACTATGCTCTTCCGGCCCGGTCCGAGGCCATTGCTTCAGATTCAGTCATTACAGGTATTTTTCCTGTTTGTCATAGGGATGCATCGGTATTATTTGACCCAGGCTCTACATATTCATATGTGTCTTCCTATTTTTCTTCACATCTAGGCATAGCCCGAGATTCTTTGAGTTCCCCTGTTTATGTTTCTACTTCGGTGGGAGATTCTCTTGTTGTGGACTGCGTATATCGATCTTGTTTGATTGCTATCAGTGGTTTTGAGACCAGAGCTGATTTACTACTACTCAGTATGGTAGATTTCGATGTTATATTGGGTATGGATTGGTTGTCTCCCTATTATGCGATTCTTGATTGTCACGCCAAGACCATGACACTGGCTATGCCAGGATTTCCGAGGTTAGAGTGGAGAGGTTCCTTGGAGTATACTCCCCGCCGAGTCATTTCTTTTCTTAAGGCTCAGCGGATGGTTGAAAAGGGGTGTGATGCATATTTGGCTTATGTGAGAGATGTTAGTGCTGAGACCCCTATAGTTGAGTCAGTTCCAGTTGTCAGGGATTATTCTGATGTATTTCCAGCTGATCTTCCGGGTATAGATAGAGACATTGATTTCGGCATTGACTTGTTGCCGGGAACTCAACCCATTTCCATTCCTCCTTATCATATGGCTCCTCCTGAGTTGAAGGAGTTAAAGGATAAGTTACAGGAGTTTCTTAAGAAGGAATTCATCAGGCCCAGTGTATCACCTTGGGGCGCTCTGGTATTATTTTGAAGAAAAAGGATGGCTCGATGCGTATGTGTATTGACTACCGACAGCTGAATAAGGTGACAGTGAAGAACATGTACCCATTGCCTCGCATTGATGATCTATTTGACCCGTTACAGGGTGCTAGGGTGTTCTCCAAGATTGATCTACGTTCTGGTTAAGATTCGGGAACCAGAGATCCCGAAGACCGCCTTTAGGACCAGATATGGTCACTATGAGTTCCTTGTTATGTCATTTGGGCTGACCAATGCCCCAGCAGCCTTCATGCACCTGATGCACTACATATTTCGGCCTTATAGTGATACTTTCATCATTGTGTTCATTGATGACATTCTGGTATATTCTAGGTCCAGGAGGGCCATGAGCAACACTTGAGGACCGTGCTTCAGACATTGAGGGAGAAGAAGTTGTATGCCAAGTTTTCTAAGTGTGAATTTTTGATTGATTGTATGGCATTCCTAGGACACGTGGTGTCTTTGGATGGTATAAAGGTAGATCCGAAGAAGGTGGAGGTCGTACAGAGTTGGCCCAGACCGTCCTCAGCTATTGAGATCCGCAGTTTCCTCGGTTTGGCTGGCTATTATTACCGTTTTGTGAAGGGATTTTCATCCATTTCAGCGCCTATGACCAGACTGACCCAGAACGGTGCATATTTTATATGGACTGAGGAGTGTGAGGAGAGCTTTCAGAATCTGAAGACAGCCCTGACTATAGCTCCTGTGTTGGTTTTGCCTACCGGTTTCGGGTCCTATACAGTTTATTTTGATGCTTCGAGAATTGGCTTGGGTGCGGTGTTGATGCAGGATGGTAGGGTGATTGCCTACGCGTCCAGACAGTTGAAGGTCCATGAGAAAAACTACACTGTTCATGATCTCGAGTTGGAAGCGATTGTTCACCCCCTGAAGATATGGCGTCATTATTTATACGGTGTTCCCTATGAGATATTCACGGATCACCAAAATTTGCAGCACATATTCAGGCAGAAGGATCTAAATTTGCGACAGCGTAGGTGGTAGGAGTTGCTAAAAGACTATGACATCACTATGTTATACCACCCGAGGAAGTCCAATGTGGTGGCCGACGCCTTGAGTCGCTGGCGGAAAGTTAGGGGAGTTTGGCATACCTTCATGCAGCTGAGAGGCCTCTAGCTGTAGATGTTCAATCCTTAGCCAGTTAGTTCTTGAGATTGGATATTTCTAAACCTTGTCGGGTATTAGCTTGTGTGGTTGCTCGATCTTCCCTTTATGACCGTATCAGAGAATGCCAGTACGATGACCCCCACCTTTTGGTTCTTCAGGCTAGAGTCCGGCGGGGTGATGATAGGGATGTGAATATAGGAGTTGATGGTGTGATGAGGATGTAGGGTCAAATCAGTGTGCCTAATGTGGATGGGCTTGGGGAGTTGATTCTTGAGGAGGCTCATAGTTCGCGGTATTCCATCCATCCGGGTACCACAAAGATGTTCCAGGATTTGAGACAACACTATTGATGGCGAAGGATGAAGAATGATGTAGCAGAGTTTGTGGCCAAGTGTCTCAACTGTCAGCAAGTCAAATGCGAGCATCAGAGATCGGGAGGGTTACTTCAGCAGATTGAGGTTCCAAAGTGGAAGTGGGAGCGGATCACCATGGACTTTGTGGTTGGACTTCCTCGAACTTTGAGGAAACATGATGTTATTTGGGTGATTGTGGATCGGCTGACCAAATCAGCCCATTTCATTCCAGTACTGACTACATACTCATCGGAGAGGTTGGTAGAGATTTATATCAGAAAGATTGTTCGCCTCCACGGTATTCAAGTATCTATCATTTCAGACAGAGGTACGCAGTTCACTTCGCGGTTCTAGAGAGCCGTTCAGCATGAGTTAGGAACCAGGGTAGAGTTGAGTAAAGCCTTTCACTCTCAGACAGACGGGCAGTCTGAGCACACGATTCAGATTCTCGAGGATATGCTCTGTGCCTGTGTGATAGATTTTTGAGGGTCATGGGATCAATACTTTCCTCTTGCATAGTTTACTTATAACAATAGCTACCAGTCCAGCATGTAGATGGCACCGTATCGGGCTTTGTATGGTAGGCGGTGCAGGTCTCCCGTGGGATGGTTTAAGCCGGGCGAGGCCCGATTGTTGGGTACAAACTTGGTTTAGGATGCCCTGGACAAGGTGAAGGTGATTCAGGAGAGACTTCGCACAGCTCAATCATGACAGAAGAGCTATGCGGACCGTATGGTTCGTGATTTGGCATTTATGGCTGGTGACCGTGTTTTTCTTCGGGTATTGCTTATGAAGGGCGTCATGAGGTTCGGTAAGAAAGGCAAGCTGAGTCCGAGATTTATTGGTCCTTTTGAGGTGTTGCGACATGTTGGGGAGGTTGCTTATGAGCTAGACTTGCCCCCATCCTAGCAGGGTTCATCGGGTGTTCCACGTCTCCATGATCCGGAAGTATCACGGTAACCTGACTCATGTCTTGGATTTCAGCTCAGTCCAATTAGACAAGGATCTATCATATGTTGAGGAGCCTGTGGCTATATTGGACAGGTAGGTTAGAAAGCTCAGGCCAAAGGATATTTCCTCAGTTAAGGTCCAGTGGAGGGGTCAGCCAGTCGAGGAGACGACTTGGGAGAACGAGAAGGATATGGGGATTCAGTACCCTCATATTTTCTCAGCTTCAGGTATGTTTCTATGCTCGTTCGAGGACGAACGATTTTCTTAAGAGGGGGAGGATGTAAGACCCGGTCGGTTGTTTTAAGAATTTGCACCCCGATCCCCTATTAACCGCTTCTCCCATGTTTATTTATGTTATTGGAACTTGTCGGAGCGTTGACTGATGAAATTCGTGGTGATTTTGGACAAATAGTCCATAAATGTTGAATTTAGCTTTAGAAATCTGGCCGTAACAAGAGTTGTGTGAAGAAGGATCCAGAATAGAATTATGTCGACTCCGTTAGCCCCGTGGGGTGATTTCGGGGTTAGAATCGTGTTCAGAATGTGTTTCCAAGGTCGGTTGTGGATTTAGGCTTGAATTGGCGAAAGATAGAATTTCGGCGATTTCGGCCGATAGGTGAAATTTTGATATCGGACTCGGAATGACATTCCGAAAGTGGGAGAAGGTCCGTAATGTCATTTATTACCTGTGTGAGAAATTTGAGGTCATTCGAATGAGTTTAGACGAGTTTCGGCTTCGGATGTGAATTCTAGAAATTTCCTAAGTTCTTAGACTTGAATCTATGCATAATTGATGATTTTAATGTTATGACTGTGTTTTTAAGGCTCGAACAAGTTTGAAAAAGGTATTAGGGTCAGTTGGTTGGTTTGGTTGAGGTCCCAGGGGCCTCGGGGTTGTTTCGGATGCCCAACGAGTGAGTTTGAGAATTTTTGAGCAGCTGAACCATTATGGTTCTGGTGTCTCGCACCTGCGATGGTATTTCCGCAGGTGCGAAGGGGGTGCCACAGGTGTGACCCCATGTCATTTAATGAATTTCCGCACCTGCAGTGGTATTTCCACAGGTGCAGGTACGCAGGTGCGAAGGGGGAGCCGCAGGTGTGACCCCAGGCCATTTAATGAATTTACGCACCTACGATTGGGTTTCTGCAGGTGCGGCACCGCAGGTGCGAAATATCTGGGCTGTTTATACCAAATCCGAGGGTTTGAAATTCATAATTCCAAAATCGATTCTGATCTCGGAACTTGGCGATTTTCAGTAGGGTTTGAAAGGAGAATCATAGGTAACGTTTTCTAACCTTAATTCATTTGTATATCAATAATCTCTATCATTTTCCTCAATCTAATCAATGTAATTGGATGAAAAACCATGAAAATGGGATGAAATTTCCCAAGTAGAAATCTGTGGATTTAGGGAGATTTAGACGTCGGATTTTGTTGATTCTTGTTCGAGTGGGTTCATGAACGAATGGGTGTTTGGGAAATATAAATGTTACCCGATTCCGAGACGTTGTCCCGGGGGACCTTTTGGGCGAATTTCCTAATTTCACGTTTTAGCTTATAAACAATTAGCTATTTTGTTCCCTTGAAGTGATATTTAAACCATGCAATCAATTTGAATAGATTTGGGCCACTCGGAGTCAGATACTCGTGGCAAGAGCGTGGTATTGAGTTGATTAGCGCGGTCAAGGTAAGTGGCTTGCCTAATTCTGTGTTGGGGACTTCCCCTTAGGCATTTTTATACATAAGGTGACGAGTGCGTATACGGGTCATTGTTGCTAAAATGCTATTTTTATTCCCATGAAATTTCTCATTTTCATTAATATATTATTGTTTCCTATCTTAATTGAGTAGATAGTTTAATAGTAAGCATGCCTACTTGTTCTGACTTGATTTCGTCTTATTTGCTACTAGTCGCATCATGCTTAGGTAGATTTACCCTATTCTTGCCTGTTGTTTTCCCTAGACTGTTTAATTAAGGCATAATTGACATACTTCTGCTTTGCATATTTAAATTGGGACTACGGACCGAGATCCGGGAGCTTTCCCCCTGTACTGCATTTCATATTTAAATTGGGACTACGGACGAAGATCCGGGAGCTTTCCCCCTGTACTGCATAGCATATTTAAATTGGGACTACGTACTGAGATCCGAGAGCTTTCCCCGTGTACTACATTGCACATTTACTGTTGAGATATATGCTGTGCTGAGCCGGGGGCTCTCTTTCTGTTTTTTATCTTCCCGTTTTCATTAATCTTGTTTATCATTGCTTATCTATATTTCACTGTTTTAAATTGTATATGGACTTGATTTAAAAACACAGTAGGGCCTCAACCTGACCTCGTCACTACTTGACTAGCGTTAGGCTTGGCACTTACGGAGTACCGGATGTGGAGTACTCACGCCCTTTCCTGCGCATGTTTTCCCCATGTGCAGATCCAGGTACCAACACCTAGTATCATGGCTAGGAGTCGTTCTAGCAGTAGCTAGGAGACCGCGAGGTAATTCTGCCGCGTCCGCAGAATCCCACGAGTCCCCTTCTACTCCAGTATAGGCATAGAAGACTTACGTATTTTTCCACTGTTTCATTGTATATAGCTACATTTAGTACAGAGCTTGTAACTATAGTGACATTCCGGGTTTTAATCATTCTTAACTGCCTCAGAAATAATAGTAACCCCATTCAACTCATAGCAACTCAATCCTCGCTCATCCCGAGTGGCTTTGATTCACGAGACCATGTTGTCTCAGTCTTAGAAACCGTCTCATACCCTCCTAAAAATCTTTCTACGACCCGGAGTTTACTTCTCTCACTTTCCCAATACTATCCTGCACATTGAAACATATCATAGAACACTCAAACCGTTTTCCTCCCTCTTAAATTACACTGCAAAAGCTCCATTCTTACTCATACTGCTGCCTGAAACCCTTAAATGCCACATTCTTACTTTTGAACTCATTAGGACCTCTATTGAGAGTCACCCACTCTGAATGGACCCGAATACAATCAACTCCCCCACTTAGCCCGAAGCTACTCCTTGCACCACTCTAGACCATGCTAGGATCCTTTCTCCTTTGTTAGCATGATCTTGCTCAACCAATCCATCTAATTCTTCCAAATTCTCTTCTTAGCACTCCCTAAATACTCAAATTCTCTAGCACCATTCACATGTCCTGCCTCCTACCGAACGACCACTAGAATCCCTCACAGAAACTTGCCAACCACACGACCGCTAACCTACTCACATGAGGTAACCCACCTATGTACATCACCACCAACGACGCCGTACTGCACTATCTCTATGGCATCAATACCCCATCCTACACCCTACTTCATTTACCAACTTTACTAGTCCGTCCGCTCCTCATGGACATCTACTAAATGCACTACAATACCTTCTAATTTACCATTATGCTGCCGCTCCCCCACTTTGCGACTGCTCGATTTCCTCTTCTTACACCTGGCCTCCTAGAAATGAACCACCGCCTAGCCTCAATTTAATGTTATTCTCTGCAGCTCTTAAACCAGCAGATCACTGTTTAACCAAAGAATTAGAACCTTTGACTAAAGCTTATTTTTAAGATGAATACGGGTTACTGATAATCAAGGTAATTGAGAAAAATGAATAATAGACAATATTGCAGAAATATAGAAAATCGAAGTTGATTGTATTCGAGAATCAGATGCCTTTACAAATTATATTCCCCTCCCTATATAGGAGATTCTTATAACGTACGAATCTTGATATGGTTACTCATTAATGACTAATTATGACATTAATGAGGCGTTACACAGGATAACGGTAATTGGGGTTCAGTTACATAACGTTCGAGTAATCAATTGTGGCTCCTTGAATCTTCCCTTAACTTTGTCTAGATTTATTCTGACCGTGCCTCTCTCCCGTTTTGATCAAGTTGAGTTTCCCGTGGCTGATAAGTTTGTAGGTTTACTTAACCGTGCCTCTTTGTACTGTACCTCTTCAAAGAATCACGTCCAGCTGTCGCGTTTTTTTGTGTCCACGTGACTGGCTGAGTTGTCAAAAGTTGGCTTACGTGTGAAACTCTTTTTTACCAATACAGATAGTCCCCCCACTTACCATATATTTAAAGATTAATATGTGGTAAGTGGATATTCATTTATGGCGGGAATATTTTGTCGCCGCTTTTCCTTGAATCATTGTATCCTTCTTTGCACCATAGGCGTCGTTTGTCACTTCCATTTAATGCTCATACCACGTGTCCTTTTTGGATTGGTTCTGCATTTACTCGGCACCTTTTAGGGCTTTTGCGGCTCTGCCAGTCCCGAAGTGACATCTTCAATTATGACTTTTCATCATTATTTTCCTTTTTCTTCATGTTTGACGGTTGTCTTCAAGTATAAATACATGTTTTCTTTCCTTTGCTTCCATGAAACACTTTTCTAACTTTGTCTTTTGTAAAGAACTTTCTTCTTTGCCTTTGTAAACATGTGTTCTTCAAACTAACCTCAAAGAGTAATAGATATTGAAATTTTAGCGCCATCTTCTGCTCCGCTAGGAGTCGGAGGGCTGGTAGACTTAGAAGTCTAGGATCCACTCCTTCGAGGGGTTCCTCTTCTTCTCAAATAGTTCTTCCTCCTTCCACTATATCTCCAGTTTCTCCAAGATTTAGGGTTTCTCGGTCTTTGTCTAGAGGTAGAGGAGAACGCCTTCATGAACCTGGAGTCAATGAAATTGTCCTTGATGAAATTTTTTTTGCTAGGGATAGTCAAGTTCTTGTATATCAATCTTCTTCTCTTGACAGTGTCGAAAGATATCCAACCCTTTTAACTGAGGGTCAGATTTCCCTTGTTCGGAGGGAGTGCTTTTGGTAGTATGACTTTCCTATCTATATTCCAAATATTAATCAAAGAATAACATCTTAAAAGATAGGATATTCTTTTGTTTATATGTATCCTTTCACTTTAGGGTTTAGACCCCCCATTGACCCAGTTATAATTGAGTTTTGCCATTTTTTCACTATATGCTTAGGACAAGTTGGCCCGCTTGTGTGGCGAGTTTTCGCGTGTCTTAGGAGTTTGGCTTCTTTAGCCTCGGTCCTTTTACCTTCAACCATCTTATTCACCTCTACTCTCCTACCTTATTTCGTGAAGGGGTTTTTACTCTGACTGCTAGAAGCAAAAGAGTGCTGGTAACCCCTGGAGATGATAAGGATAGGGGTTGGTACCTCCGGTATGTTGTTGTACCCACTGTTGGTTTAGTGGGTGAAGAAAATCTTCCCTTCCCTGAGAAGTGGAATCGCGCACGTGAGTATGCTTTAGCTCACATTTACTTTTTCTTGTTTTGACTTGAGATGTTTTATTTAACACCGTATCTATTTTTTTTCTTCTCTCAGCAATCATGAATACTGTTAAGAATGTCTCCGGTGTTCGTGATTGGGTAGAAAAATTGTTATTTATTGCTCCTTCAGAAGAGAGATCTTGGAAGTACCTCGCTGGAAGGTATGGTTGGCAAGTAAAGACCCACGGTAAGTAAAGCTCTTGTTCTTGCTTCTTTCCTTACTCGAGCTTTTTTTTGTTTGTCGTTTAACTTTTTTCCCTTTTTAATAGGGTTCTCTGCTCGTGGGGTGTTTGCTTTATCTATCCTGAAGATGTCCTTAGCTCAATCCCAGGAAATTGTTTTTGGTTCATCTTCCTCGAAGAGGAAGATTAGTGAGTCACGTTTCGTAGAAGAAGAAGAAGAGGGTGCTTTAGTGCACATGCCACGGAGAAGACGAAGGTTTTTAGATGAAGATCTTACAGCCTCAACCTTGCCCTCCGTGTCTGTGATTGAGCCCCCTGTCCTTGATGATGTTTCACATTCCCCTATTCATGAGGGTGTTGATCTCGCTCCTGACGACGTCCCTTTGGCTGCTGTCTTTCCTGCTTCGTTGAGAGAAGCTGTTTCGTCTGTTCCTTTGGCTATTTCAAATTCTGCTGTTACTTTGCTTGTAACTTCTTCAACTTTTCAACTCTTTGTGCCTACTTCTTTGCCCATGGCTTTTCGAGCTCTTCAACCTTCCGTGCCTGTTGATGTTCCATCTATGCCTGCTTCCATGCCTTCCGTTACGGAAGTAGGGTCTTCCAGCAGAGAGATGCGGCAGGTAGTAGTTGAGGTTCCAGCTGAGGGGAACCTTTTCAAGAAAATGGGTGATCCCGAAGTGTGGCTCAAGCCTTTGATAGGTTCCTCTGAGAAAGAAAGCTAGCTAGCCACGATGCTCTTCATTGGCTAATGAGGTCGTGCATACTTCTTTGAAGGTATGGGGCAAGTTATCCTCTTTCACTCTCGTATATAAGATTTACCATATTTGACTGGTTTATTTCTTGTAGATTAATCTTATGGGCATGGAGCCTATGAAGAGGATTTCAAACATGGACCAAGAGACAAAAGAGTTGCAGGCCAATGTTGATAATTTGAGAGAACAATATGATAGCCTAAGGATTGACATGGATGCTTTAGAAGAGGAAAAGAGTACCTTGAAGAGGCAGATGAGACTCATGGCAGCAGAACTAGCAGTGGAGAGGGCTTCTTGCAGTCAAGCTGATAAAGATAAGAGTGTTCTGCAGTCTTTGTTCGCGTAGCAATTGTCCCGTACCTCAGAGGAGATTAGAGACTTGAAAAATTTGTTGGGCAGAAGGAGGAATAATCAGGCGATCTCGTGCAATCACTCACTCGCACTCAAGAAGATATCCGTAGGGCTTTAGACAAAGCTCAAACTTTAGAGGAGTCGAATGGAAGACCTTAGTGCTAAAATAGCCAAAACTAAGGAAGCCATGGAAAAGGCTCAACAAGTTCATAACCTCTCTTCACCTGATTGTGAGATTTCAGCCGCTCATGCCTCTTCATCCCCAGTTGCTCCCGCTCCTTCTGCCACTGAAGTCAACCCCTCTCTTGAAAAGATTTAGTTGGTTTATCCCTTTTTGTTTCTTTGTATCAATTGGTGGTTACCCCCAGTCCCATCGGGGGTAAATTTGGATTTCCTTTATGTCCCCAAATGACAACTTAGGGGCACCACAATGTATATAAAAATTTTATACGGCTAAGTATAAGTTAATACTTAATTTTAGCCGTTTTAATATATAAATGTTAGTTCGACTTTTGTTGAGTTTCTGTTTCACTCTTTAAGTCATTTGCATGCTTCATTTTTCGAGGTTTTAGTTTTACCTTCGAGTTTTGCATGGGGAATGCTTTAGACTACTCATACCTTTTTTGTAATAGGCACGGTGTTATATCAATTGTGTGCCTTTTTGTAGTAGGCATAGTTTATGGAAGAGGGCCCTTTATAATTGACATGAAGAAGACGTCTCAACTTCATGATAATGCAATAGAGTGATAGGAATTTTACACATGTTTAAGAATGTTTCCAAGGAAAGTTTTTTGTTTGAACTTCCATGACATTTTAAATGTGTTTGGTTATCGTCTAAAACTCATGTTTGCAACTGTTTTTGTTTAGCAGATTTGATATACTCTTGTATTTAGTAACTTTTTTCATAGGTAACAGTTTTTCGATATTAATACAAGGAAACAACTGTTTTTTACTAGTAACAGTTTTTATAAAGATTGGGGTTTTTACCCGCAACTGTTTCGAAAACAATTTTCTAATAAGTACGAGGGAAATGTTTTCTTATTCGTAACAGTTTTTATTTGATAACAATTTCTTGAACAAATATAAGGATTTAGCTCTTTCATCCATAACTGTTTTATTCGAGAACAGATTTTTGAATGAGTACATTGATGATGATCTTTTACCCCTAACTGTTTTTGTTACAACAGTTTTGAATAAGTATAAAGATGTACATTTCTATCTCGTGACTAATATTTTGCCTTTCTACCTGAATATGTTCGAAGGTTTTTGCTTTTTACATTAGGCTTTGTATTTGGATGGACCTTTTGATTTCTTTCGATTCTACTCGTGTCACTTCTCTTGTTGGGTAGATGGATCTTCAGGCTCGAGCTTTTGACATTTTGATAGTCTTCTTTGCTTCGTCTTGGCCTTCCATACTGTATAGTCCCCCAAGTGTTTGATCTTTGAAGAATGAAATATCAAGCACTTGATTATTCCTTCCTCGTGGTCCTTTTCGTGAAAAGGAAAAACATTCCGAACTCGAAGGTATATAGTTTTTTAGATGATGACTGCTTAACCCTTTTAAAACGTCCATCAAAAAGTGTAACCCTAGACCGGGAATTGTGTTATTTCCTCGCGTCTTTGCAGGTCTAATATCATCATCTGGTGATGGGTTAGCTTTGTGCCTATCATCTAAAAAAGTTAGTAAAATTTTTAAATGTTCAAAATAAAATCGAACGTGTGATACCTGATGGTGGGTATTCTTTTCCTTTAAAAGTAATGCTTCTTTAGATGGATGGCATTCAGCTTGTTGGTAGAACTTTGCCGTCCATAGCTTCCAACTCATAGGCGACTTTCCCAGTTATGCCTCGAATTTTGTAGGGTCTTTCCCAGTTTGGATTTAGCTTTCCTGCACCTGCTTCTTTCGTTGATTGAAAGACTTTTTTGAGGACGAAGTCCCGAATTTTGAAGTATCTGAGATGATCTTTAAGATTGTAATAACGCACTATGATTTGCTTTTGAGCTGCCATCTGTATTAATGCTACTTCTCTCCATGTTTCGAGCAGGTCCAGGTCGGTCCTCAATTCGTCGTCTTTTTTTCCCTCCGTGGCTGTTGAAAACCTTATGCTTGGTTCGCCAATCTCCACAGGTATTAAGGCTTCTGAGCCATAAACAAGTGCAAACGGAGTTTCTCCCGTGGCTATTTTTGAAGTTGTTCCGTATGCCCATAGTACCGCTGGTAACTCATCAGGCCAATTTCCTTTGGCTTTATCCAGCCGCTTCTTTAGATTGTTGATGATGACCTTATTTGTTGACTCAGCTTGACCATCAGCCATGGGGTGGTACGGCGTTGAAGTGATCCGCATGATTTACCAACTTTCGAAGAATTTTGTGATTTGCGAGCCTATGAATTGTGGGCCATTATCACACATGATTTCCTTTGGTATTTCAAAGCGGCATATTATGTTCACAATAAGAAGCTTTTAAATTCCTTTTTAGCATTTGTTTGAACACTTCTGCCTCTATCCATTTTGTAAAATAGTCGGTTAGTACGAGTAAAAACCGTACCAGTCCTTTAGCTGTGGGAAGAGGTCCCACTATGTCCATACCCCATTTCATGAAAGGCTATGGGGATATTATTGGATGTAATAATTCTGCTGGTCGATGTATGTTATTGGCAAACCTTTGGCATCTGTCACATTTGGATACAAGATTCTCGGCTTCTTCTTCCATTGTAGGCCAATAGTATCCGGCTCTGATTAGTGTTTTCACTAAGGATCTCTCCCGTGATTTTCACAGTGTCTTTCGTGGACTTCTTTCATCACAAATTCCGTTTGGTTAGGTCCGAGGCATTTAGCTAGGGTTTCTCCGAACATCTTACGACAAAGTGAGATGCGAATAAGGTAGTATCGTGCAGCTTTGCAGCAAAGAGCTTGAGCTGCTTTCCTGTCTTCAGGTACTGTTCCATTCTACAAAAAATTAAGAATTTTGTTTCTCCAGTCCCAGGTTAGGTTGTTGAAAGTTACCTCATTCCTATCCTGGTCTATTATTGAATGAAATAGTTGAACGACAATTTTATTTTCTTTGTTCGTTACTTTCGTGACTGCTGCAATGTTAGCTAATGCATCTGCTTCTGCATTTTCCTCTCTAGGTATATGCATTACCTTCCATGTTTTGAATTGTCTCACGAGCTCTCGTGCTTTTTCAAGATACTGTTCCATTCTAGTCTCTCGAGCGATGTAAGTCCTATGTATCTGATTTACTACCAGTTGGGAGTCGTTGTTGATCACAATTTGCTCGATTGAGAGCTCCTGTGCGAGTTGAAGCCCTGCAATAACAGCTTCGTACTCTACTTCATTGTTAGTGATAGGATAACACTTTATAGCATGCCGTGTCTTTTCACCCGTGGGTGATATCAAGACTATGCCTAAGCCAGCGCCTTTTATATTTGAAGAACCATTGGTTAACAAGGTCAGCCTGGATTAACACCGTTGAAGTGTTGTAACTCTTTTTTTACTTCAAATACAATGCTATTACTAAAGTCAGCAACAAAATCAGCTAGTATTTGAGAATTAATTGCAGTCTTAGGCTGATAGATTATTTCATTGTCACTTAATTCTATGGCCCACTTGGCTAATCTTCCTGACAATTTCTTTTTATGCAGAATATTTCTTAAAGGATACGAGGTCACAACGGTGATTGGGTGGCATTGAAAATAGGGTCGTAATTTTCTAGATGCCATTATTAAAGCTAAGGCTAACTTTTCCAGATGTGGATATCTAGTCTCAGCATCTAGCAAAGTTTTACTTACATAATAGACAGGTGATTGTTTACCTTTTTCTTCTCTTACCAATACTGCACTTACAGCAATTTCTGAGACAGCCAGGTAGATGTACAATCTTTCCCCTTGTTTTGGCTTTGAAAGCTGTGGTGGTTTCGATAGATAAATCTTCAGGTTCTTGAGGGCTTGCTGACATTCTTCAGTCCATTCGAACGGATTCTGGTTTTTTAGAACTGAGATGAATTTAAAACTTTTTTCGGAAGATTTAGAAATAAACCTACCAAAAGATGCTATTCTCCCTGTCAGTCTTTGAACTTCCTTTTTATTTGTTAAAATATCAGGTATTTCCTCTATAACTTTAATTTGAGCGGGATTTATCTATATTCCTCTGTTTGACACAAGGAAACCCAAAAATTTACTTGATTGCACCCCAGTGCATTTCTGTCGATTTAACTTCATATTATACCTGCGTAGAATATCAAAAGCAGTAGAGAGATGCTGGAAATGGTCTTGTGCTTGTGTTGATTTACTAACATATCATCAATATAGACTTCCATCGTCTTTCCAAGATGTTCTTGGAATATTTTAGTCACTAACCTTTGATAGGTGGCCCCAGCGTTTTTTAAGCCAAAAGGCATAACTTTATAACAGTAAGTCCCCCTGTTTGTAATGAATGAAGTTTTGTCCTCATATGAGGGATTCATTTTAATCTGATTATAACCAGAATATGCATCTAAGAAGCTTAATAATTCATGACCTGTTGTGGCATCAATCATTTGATCTATATGCGGTAGTGGGAATGAATCTTTGGGGCATGCTTTATTTAAGTCAGTATAATCTACTCATACTGTCCCCTTGCCATTCTTTTTAGGTACTACCATAGTGTTTGCTAGCCAGTTAGGGTATGTTACCTCTCGCATCGAACCAATCTTCAAGAGTTTTTGTACCTCTTCTTCGATCACTAGTTCTTGAATGGTCCTTTCTTTCTTTTCTTCTTCTTAACAGGTACAAAGTATAAATCTTCATTTAGTTTATGATTCATTACTTCTGGTGGGATGCCTGTCATATCTGAGTGGGACCACGCAAAGCACTCTACATTAGCCTTTAAATAATCAATTAACTTACCTCTTCGAGAGGGGCCTAGCCTCGTGCCTATATACACTTTCTGCTCAGGCTTTTGTTTAGATAACGGAACAGCTTTGACCTCCTCCGTAGTTGTTTTGATGTGCTCATCTTCCTTCTGTTCACGAATGACGTCCGGTCTGGAATCTGCATCTGTGTGGTATAGTACACCTTCCATGGTAACTTGACTCTCCTTCTCGTAAGTATTTTCTTGCGTACTTGTTTCAGCAATAATACCTTCCGTACCTATTTTGGTAGTAATTTCTTCCATGCTTGTTTGGGTTGTGTTACCTGCTTGGGAGATTCCTTTATCTAGTAATTCTTCCACCTCTATTTTATTGTTGTAGTGTACCACATATTTTATATTTCTTGGAGTCTGCTGATCTCCTTTGATTTGTTGAATCCCCCATTCTGAGGGAAATTTAATTACCCGATGCAACATGGAGGGTATCACTTTCATGTCGTGGATCCATGGCCTTCCAATGATCACGTTATAAGCCATGTCAGTGTCGATGACTTGGAACCTGGAATTTTTTATCACCCCCTCAACATAAGTGCTAAGCTCAATTTCTCCTTTTGTTATAACCTTAGAGTTATCAAACCCTGATATGGCTCGTGCTCTTGGGATTACTTGATTCCCCAGTAGCATTTCTTCCACGACTCTTAGCAAAATGATATTGACTGAACTGCCTGGATCAATCAACACTCTTTTTACGTTAGTGTCATGAATAAGTAAAGATATTACCAGAGCATCATTGTGCAGAAGCATTAATCCGCTGATATCTGCATCATCGAAGGTTATATCGTCTTCTTCCATATTTTCACGTGCACGTTTCCCATGTGTAATTGTGAACTTTGTGGTTGTTTCGCAAATCACTCCGTTTACTTCTTCACCCCAGTGTATTACATTGACGGTTAGTTTTGGAGAAGGAGGATTTGGGGGCTCCTGCATGTTCCTCATATATACCTGTTTACCTTTATCACTCAACAATTCTGTTAAATAGGCTTGTTTTAATAAATTTTCTACTTCACCTTGTAAAAATATGCAATCTGCAGTTTTGTGCACATGATCCTTGTGAAATTCACACCAGTGATCTGGGTTTCTTCTGCTTGGATTTGACCGCATCTCTTTGGGCCACTTAACCTTGTCTCCCATGTTCCTCAATATTGAGACAAGGTCAGTAGTAATTACATTAAAGGTGTGATCCCCAATTTGAGTACTACCTCTAGGTCGTTCATCTCGATCTTTTCTAGATCTAGACGAGGATGAGACTATGTCTCTTCCTTGTGGTCTATAATCTGACCTAGTGTTTTCAAACCTGGGGTGGATATCGCGTCCCGAGGGTCCTAAGGAAGGATCGTACCTGTTTTTACCTGATCTTCTATCTGATTCAAAACGTCTAGATCTGGAATGATCTTCATCTCTGGAACGAGCAATGATATCTTCTTCTATTCTGAGTTTATTATTGTACCTGTTATATACATCGTTCCATGTTATAGCGGGAAATTTTCTTAGACTCTCCTTAAGTCGTCTCGTGGCTTCTGAGCTTTTATCGTTCAGATTGCTTGCAAATGCCCTGGCTGCTCAATTATCAGGCACCCTGGGTAATTGCATTCTTTCTCATTGAAACTTGTCTACAAACTCACGGAGTAGTTCCGTGTCTCCTTGTTTTATTTTGAA